>JAOEHY010042963.1:0-41530 GCA_025447955.1 Psilopsiagon aurifrons | reverse complement strand
AAGGGAATGTCTCCTTCATGGGTAGACCACCTGAGGAGTGGAAAAAGACGTGTAATTGCCGAACACTTCTGTTATATACCTCCCGAAGTATAGAGGTGGTGACCACACTGGGAACGCAAGCCAGATCAGTTTCACGGTCAATGAGTCTATTGTATTACAAGTCATTACCATGAAGTACAATGAAAGAAGAACCTTAGCCCAAGGCCCTCAGCTGATAAACACTAACACTGCAAATACCAGCTGTAAGTAAGGTACAACTGTGAGATCAAGAGCAAAAACTTTGAGAGCCAATAAATCAGCATTGTGACGAGTGACTATTAATCCAAAACACTGATTGCTTATCACAAACACAATTAGACGCCCTCTGGTCATATCTGTCATTAACTCAACCCTTCGTGCCCCACATTGGGTGTGAGAACTGTCATGGTTTAAACCCAGCTGGCAATTCAGCCACAGAGTTGCTCCCTCACTCCCCCTCTTCCTCCCCCTGGCTACCAAAGGGATGGGGAGGAGAATCGAAAGAATATAACTCCCACGGGTTGAGATAAAAACAGTCCAGTAACTAAGATAGAACACAAACCATTGCTGCTACCACCAATAATAATGATAAGGGAAATAACAAGGGAAGAGAATACAACCGCCCACCACCTGCCAACAGATACCCAGCCCGACCTGAGCAGTGATCTAACCCTTCTGTGTAACTGCCACCAGTTTGTATAGTGGGCATGACGTGCTGTGTTATGGAATACCTCTTTGGTCAGTTTGGGTCAGGTGTCCTGTCTCTGCTTCCTCCTGGCTTCCCCTCCTCCCTGGCAGGGCATGAGACTCAGAAAGTCCTTGGTCAGACTGAACATTGCGGAGCAGCAACTAAAAACGTCGGTGTTATCAGCACTGTTCCCAGACTGAAAGTCAAAACCACAGCAGTGCACCAGCTACTAAGAAGGAGGAAAATGACTGCTACTGCTGAATCCAGGACAACGGGTGATACAGTAATGACAACAGAACCAATGCTTGCCTACTGCATTCAAGAGTGTAACAATCTACAAATTCATTTTAGTATTGCAAGGCCAGCATTTCTGAGGATCCTGAATTGTAAGTAAATTATCTTAGAGGAAATAAAGCTGATTAGCATGAACCGTGTATGCTTCATAGCTGCAGATCTGGACAAACAGCCATTGCTTAATGAGTAGGTGACTGAGCAATTGAGACTTACATTGTCTATTCCTTGAATTCTTATGTGGTTTAGGAGATAAAAGATAGTTTAGTGAATTAAGCCTTATGCTTTCAGAAGCATAATTTTAATAAAATGATGAAAGACTTGGTACTTTCAGGATTCTAATGCCAAGAATATCATCCTCATAATTTACAAAGTATATGATTATTTTTTTGATATGACTACACTGTTTGACGTGAGTAGGTATCCACCAACCCTTTTAGAAGTTTTCCTAGTTTGATAAACTAGTACTTTCAGGCCCTGGTTTCAGGGTTTGGCAAATGTAGCTTTTTAGACTCAGCTCAGTTATGAACTGAATGCCGCAAATGTGGTTGTTTTCCCATAGTGCCTCAGAATGGCCACTGGCTGCATTAACTGTGCATGTACAAAGTTTATTTAAAATGGAGTAAGAAAATACAATTCTAAGTGGCAACATCTTGGAAAATGGTCACAATGCAGGTGCTCAGTCAAGTGTGCTGAGGGGATTTATTAAAAAGAAAAGAAATTAAACACCAGTACTTTCCCCAGAAGGTAAAGCAGCACCTCACATTGGCAGAATCACCAGTTTTGCTTCTCACAGAGCAAATCTACCCACTACAAGCCATGCTTACGGCAGTCAGAGGCTCACCAGAAGGCATTAAGGAAGAAATGTCCATGGTGAGAAAGGAAGCTGATACTCAGTTTTTAGAACTTGACAGACTGAAAAAGAACAAGACATGGATAGGATACACTTACTTTTCAGAGATCCTTTAAACTTTACTTGTAGAGGGAGTTAAATAACAAAATTGTTTCTAGTGACTGGAGAAAAATCACAGTGGAAAAAAAACTTATACTGAAAGGTAAGACTGCTGACAAAGTTAGTGAACTTGACTTAACCATCTGAAGTTCATTACTATTCCTTGACAGAATTATGTTGAAGGTTACAATGCCAGTGATAAGTTACTGAATGGTACTGGGAACTGTGCAGTGCTAAGTAATTTCACCATTTCAGTCTTCATCAGGCTGTATTTCACCATGCAGCATTTAAATATACAGAGGTTTGTCCTACTGAATGAAAGTAGTTGTCCTTACCTTGATGGAAGTATGGCTGATTGCTTCAATAAAGAAGAGGCTTTATAAAAAAGGGGCTACAATGTTATCTGAGATTAGAGGTTTAGAGGCGGTTTTTTTTGTTGTTTTTTTTTTTTTTTTTTTAATTGGCATACTTAGAACTGAATCAAGAAGGGGAAAAAAAAAGATTTTTTAAATCTAAAAAAAATACAGTCCTTAAAGAGACATATTTTATCCTACATTTTGACTGAAGCAAAAATTTCTCTCAAACTCAGTAAATGCAGGATCATACTCATACAACATACAATCCCACTGACATTTGCAGTAATCGGGGTCATTTTCTGTATGGCTCAACTATTCCCAGACTACTGTTCCTAAGTATCAGCTATGTTCTTAACCCTCTTCATCTTCCACCTTTGGCTTTTTTTATTTTGGTAATTACGGAGACACTTATCCTCTCACTCTCTAGTGATGTCTCAGTTCCTGGCCTGTAATGTCTGTATGTCAGTCACCCAGCATACTGATGGAAAACGGAATTGCACTTCAAGAATGTACTGCAGTTGGTAATTTGTAGTGGGTAATGATTTTCCACGCTAGTAATACTCTCTTTGGAGTACCAGACTAGAATCACTTCAGGTTAACCTGTGACTATTGAAGGTACATCAGCTGACCTAAGGGCAAAAAGATAGAAGGAGATGATACACAAGGCGTAATGTTATGTAGCTGCATCAAGTGCAAATCAGCAGTATGAAGAAACCATGCACACAATTCTCTGAGCTATGAAAACTGCACTGTCTGCAGCCCTCTTGGTGCATGAAACACTGAGCCTATCTGCAGGGGCATTCAAGGAGTATGAATCTTTGCTGGAAAACTTGCAGAGGAAAGAAAGGGAATGTCCCTTCTTACAAGTTTTAAAGATGATTCACAGAAGTAATTTTAACATCAGACTAAGCTCCACAGCAAATGGTGTTCTCATTTTTAGCCTCTGAGGAGGAAAGTTGGGAAGAGACAAAGAATCTTTCCAGACCCATCAGTCCACCTCTGTGTGACTGCGCATTTAGCTGCTATGGAGGGAACCTCCGTGTTTTGCATACACAGTGCACACACATCAGAATGATACCTCTTCCTAGCTCTCCCCAAGCAGAAATACAAAGGTGATAATGTTCACATCTGGAAGCAAGATCTTCTTTATTCTAAAAAAAATCTGAATTAGCAATCTTTAACCCCACTCCAAGAAAACAGTTTATTTTAGGAGCTTGAAGTAATTTTCCCTTCCACTCTGGATATGGATGTGCGGATGTGGATGAACAATCATGCCACATACAGCACTGGTAGGGGCTCCTGGAGGCAGCAGAGGAGGAGGCTGTAGCCCAAGCTTCCTTCTCAGTAAACCTTTTTCAGCCTGAACTATGTGCATACTGTTTTCTGACATTTCTGGGCAATGAGACTATGACAGTTCCTCTGTAATCAGAGAAGACTGGGACAGGATAGATGCAACTAATGATGCTGGTTACATGACTGCACTTGCACCTCTTCAGCTGACATTATGATCTGCACAGTTTTCAGTACTGATTCAAGCAAAGCATGAACTGCAGAATGGAAACCTCTGTGTAAGTTCATCTGCATCAAATCCTATGTAACGGTACAGTTATTTACATGTACTTTCTAAATTTATGCAAACAATTTATCTTTGCTGTAGGGGAGAATATTTTGAGGGACAGAAGCACAACATGCACAAGAATCTGAGTGAGAATTTCAGATAATTTCAGGCTGCAGAACCAAATTAAAGCAGAAGGATAAATCCTCTCACAATTTTTAGTTCATTTCAGTACACCAAGTTGTATCAATAAACAGCCTATAGTCTAAGTCAGCTAGAAAATAAATGCTATGAAGGATGTTCCATTTTATGTCCTTTGAATTCGATTAGTGATTAGTCTTGGTGGTTAAGCCACATGGGAACAGTAATCAAGATTTCTCTACTGCGATTCTGTAACAACTGGAAAACACTTTTGGCTCATGTCCTATACCATGATGGGATAGTAACCTAAAATCTAATAAATCTATGAATGAATTATGGTTCTAGAAATGTACTATATTATAATAAATTTTAAGTGAGTTCCTAACAGAAGATAAGATGAAGAAAAAGCTGTAAAATTACCAGAGGTTGATAAATTTTGTTTACTATGACTGATGATTTTTATGGAGGATAATTTTACAAACTATCAAACTTTTGTCAGTTCAAGAATCATGCTGCCAAACGTATGCAGTAAATTAATTTTTAAATTTACATACTTATTAAAAATCTTATTGAAAACAGCAGGAAGCAAGCCTTGCTTGAATAATAAAATATCTTGTTATTCTACTGGAAAGAAAACAAACAAACAAAACCCAACCAACTTTCTATTAAGATGATTTTACAGTAAGGCAGTAATTAGAAACAGCTACATGAATTAGTTAACCAAACAATGTATTAAATAGCCAACCTCAAATTAATGAAGAATTAAAAAAAACACCCACCTTGGAAGATAATAAATTAAAAAATGTAATTTAAAAGCTGAGGAATTCATGGCTGACTTTGGGATGTGCTTGAGGACATGTTAACTCAGGCTTATTGGCATGAGCTCCTGGATTCCTGTGGAAGCATGGGGAGCTGCAGGTGTTTGCCTGTGTGGCTTCCCCACTCAGGGTGCTGAAGAGGAAAGGAGTGTTAGCAATCTTCTTGTGCGCATGGCCACAAGAATGACCCCAGTGTGATGTGCTGCTGGCTCAGAAAATCATTCTGTGACACAAGTCTGTTTATTCTCACAGAAGTCTACTGCAAGAAGGTGTTACAGCTGCACCCTAGGTACTTCTGCTAAAGGCTGAACGTGAACCACAGAAACATCAGCTGAACACGCAAATAAACAGAAACAAGAAAGAAGAAAAGACTATACGAGCACCAGTGCAGCAGCAGGGCAGGGCAGTGACTGTCCCCCTGTGCTGGGCACTGGTGAGGCTGCACCTCGAATCCTGTGTTCAGTTCTGGGCCCCTCACAAGAGAGGCAGTGAGGTGCTGGAGCAGGGCCAGAGAAGGGAAATAGAGCTGGTGCAGGGTCTGGAGCACAGGTGTGATGGGGAATGGCTGAGAGACCTGGCGGGTTTAGTCTGGAGAAGAGAAGGCTCAGGTGGGGCCTTACTGCTCTCTACAACTGCCTGACAGGAGGTTGTAGTGAGGTGGGGGTCGGTCTCTGCTCCCAAGGAACAAGTGACACGACAAGAAGAAATGGCCTCAAGCTGCACCAGGGGAGGTTTAGACTGGAGATGAGGAACAATTCCTTCCCCAAAAGGTGCTCAGGCACTGGAACAGGCTGCCCAGGGCAGCACTGGAGTCACCATTCCTGTAAGTGTTCACACACTGTGTAGACGGGGCCGTCAGTGACATGGCTTGGTGGTGGCCTTGGCAGTGCTGGGGAATGGTTGGACTGGATGATCTTGAAGGTCTTTTCCAATCTGGTTGATTCTATGATATATGCATATTTAAAGCATATCATACTATAAAACTACAGCACATGGTAGGAAATGGCATATCACAAGGAAAGCAAGAACTACTTCCCCATCACTTATACATGGAAGGATGAAGAAGTATGCCAAAATGGCAGCACTGGGAAGCAGGGTGATATGACTTGAGGCAAGTAAGGCACCTCAGAGATCAGCCCAGCAGAGTTCTTGGCTGTGTATACTTGCAAGGCCAAATTTCAATGTTACCCATCAGTTATATTACAAAGATTTTTCTACTTCACCTTTGAAGTGTTACTCCACTGCTGTGATTCCTGTACTGTCTATATGCCACAGACATGCTTCTGGAATCAATAAAGCAGTGGAGCCAGGCCTCATGTCCTCTGTTTCCTTCCCTGGTCTCACATTCCCAATGGCTGCAGTTTTCTTCATCCGCTACCACCGCTGGGTCCAGCCATTCACACTCTTAAAATATGTATTTTATGTATATAAAATAGGCAACCCATTCTGCCTGCATCCATTCGAAACAAGACTTGCATAATAGTAACAATTTTGCTCAGCCCTCTCACTTGTCCCATGAGAGAGACCAGGGACAAGGAACAGGCCCTCTTATTTGATTTATGGATTATGCAGTGCCTGGTGTATGTTCAAATACTGCATTATGCCTGTTATCAGAGAATCCACGTGTTTCAGGGTGTCTGCCACTGTTACGAGGAGAAAGCACTATGCCTCTGCTAGTGGTGACAATACCAAGAACAGAAACAGGACAACATAATTTAGTCAGTGGACTAAAATATATCTTGATGGAAATTAAGAAAAATAAAGGATATTGTAACTGATCTCATGTTTACCAGGCAACTCAAGAATACAGTCCTGGACTGTGATTTGGTACTATGTGAATTAATTCAAAAGGAAATGAGAGAGACAGGGCTACATGCAGGGAATAGGCAATTCATATCACAAATGCAGATTGTAGATGATAGTCCTTTGCCAAGCTGTAAAGGACAATCAAAAAGAAACATTGTGAATTAAGCAGAGTAATGCTGGGCACCAAGATGACCCCTGCTGAAGATGCATATGGAAGTTCCTAAAGCCAGATTTATGAAGTGTTCAACTTGCCTCCTCACAAAATTAAATCAGTGATACACATCACATTCTGATTAACACACATATCATTTGGCTGTGATCCAAGGAGAATTTTAGTTAATTTATAGGTTTAGATTTGTTTGCTTCATCTTCTAGACACAAGTACATCTGTTCCTGGTCACGAGAACCTGTATTCTGCTTTGTGGTTCAGCCAGGCATACGGAATATCTCTCACTTGGATCTGGCAGGAGGCATTAGTGGTTGCAAACTTTCTGTAAGGGGCACAGCCTTGAAATAAAAAGGGGTCAAGGACAAGTGTGCTGGACAGAAGTTTGACTTCATACCTTTGCCTTTTCTGGGTACCAGCAAGGTTGAGGTTAAGCAGCTAACAAGACCTGAAAGGCTGGTAAACATTTGTGCTGAGTCCACCTGGGCTATGAAAGTACCTGCTTTGAATATGAGGCATTATTTTGACAAGGCTTTGGAGGCTTTTTCAGAGAAAGGAAACACAGTGAAAATATATCTTGGGAACCCCAGTTCTCTGGGGTCTATTTGGCTGTGAGAAAACCTTTGTTGGGAATGATCAAAGAAGGAATTTGGTGTGAGAAACCAGGACAGGCTCCTGTTTTCACTGTGGGATTCCTGCAGTGACACAATAATGCAGTATTTTTTGCACTGCTTTTGCTACAGTTGGGTATAAATAAAGAAATGTGTACATGAAGTGCTAGCTAGCCACAGGAATGGATTTGTGGACAAAGGCTTTAGAAGATTTATTGATCTTAGCAAGACAAAGTGTTACTGCAGTATTAACGCTGAGAACTCTTGTGAGATACTAGTAATACGGAACATGTTCCTATGCCTAAAATACAGATTATAAGATTATTAATATAATAGGCCACTAGGAGGACTAAAATACAACTGGAATTCACGCAGACACACGAAACTCATGTAAAACTAATATGCACTCATTTTCTGAATGACCAAAGGTGATACAAACAGGATATCTCGATAAAAATACAGAATAAAGCAATTCCCAGGCCCCACTAGCAAATGAATAATTTGAAAAGTGTTGCTGAAAATGAAGAGGCATTTGACATTTACTGGAATACAAAAAAATTAAAATACTGGAAGTGTTGATTTCTTGATATTTTAGGTTATTCAGGATTCAAATACTTGTAAGGAGAGACTAAAAATTTCCTCTGTGCACAGACACTGTTAGGAGCCTTGTATGGACAGCAGGACTGCTGAAGGCAGTAGGTATAGTTCTGCTTATGGAAGACTCTTTGCAGGATCCAGGTGTGAAGTTACTTCTGACATTCTGAAAACTCCTCAGCAAAGGGAAGATGTGTTTGTGGTTTTAGCCTTTGTAATGCAAGATCCCATCTTGGGTAAGAATGCTTGATGAGAATATTAAGTGATAATGATTATTTGCCTAGCTTTGCTGTGGGGCCTTCAAAGCCCTCAAAGCAGCCTGCTAACAGTACTGGATTAAATTCCAAATGCATCTGGAAGGTATTATTTATATTCTTTATTTAAAAATGGTGAATTTAATAGCAAAAGAGGTTTAGCAATTTGGACAGTCAGCCAGAACATCATCCTGACCTCCAGCCGAGCCCTCCAAACTGCTAAGCTTTTTGTCACTATTTGAACTTTTTTTCTTTTTTTTTTCTTTGCAGGCAAAAAATTCTTCATGGAAAGACAGAGGCCTGTATTGTTCTCTCTAGAGACCATCTGAAGTGCTCCTCAACATACAGGACCTGGCATTTATCCAGTGTATGTGGTAGTTAATCAAATGTTTTGCACTGACTTCAGTAGACATTGGATCAGATTCCTGATGCATTAGAGAGATAAATTATTTAACTTACTGAGTTCCCCTAGAAACAAAATATTGAGCTGCAAACAAAGCTAACAAACACCAAATGGGATACCATCTGCTGCAATGAACAGAACATGACCAGTTTCCCCCATGCTTGAGATTCTTCCAAAATACAATCTGACACAGGTTTGCTAAACTCCCAACTGTCTTACAAAATTGGCTTAGCACAGGTTAGCAAATGCTAATGCCACCAGCAACAGCAAGCCAGACTCTGATACATCAATTTGAGTTCTCTATGATTTTATTTCTATTGGACTGCCTTGTGTAAAAGCTCAAGGTTTTTTCTGCTATCCGGAGCCTATAGAGATGTGTCTGTTCATGCCCTGTGTCCTAGGGCTGGCGGACACTGGGTAGTTTCTGCCCCTGAGTAAATCTGAATGGTAATTATCTATATAATGATGCACTCATAAATCTGTATTCTAGCTTTTGACATCCAGATGCCATGACTAACTGCCTTCTAGAGAGACAGGATACGGAAGCAAAAGAAGCTCTATCTCTCAGATAAATGACAGGAGATACCTGAAATCTCAAGTGCAGAGCATTCCCTGCTTGGTGTTGAAGTTTTTGGCTGTGCTGAAGAATATATGGGTTCCCAACCACTTTCACAGGGACAGAAGGACGCTGCTGAGCTAAATGCAGTGTGTGATACTAGTAGATGCCATCAGTATTAGCCCCCTTTCCACTTAAAAAACATACTGAGCAACCAAATAGCATTTATGCAATGTGAGGAAAAAACCTAACAGCATTTGCCTTGTAAAACATGACAAGAAGGTGTCTTCATGACTAAATTTCCTGCACAGCCAGGCACTTCATCTTCTAGTATTGCCTACAAGTCTTCTAGTATCACTACAAGTGATGAAGCTACCATAAGCAAGCAGAACCTCCAAAGGCTATTTAGTCTTCAGCAGTTAACCAGAAAGGCTACAGCTTTCCATATCATGCAGCTTTTAGATGGTGGCTGCTGTTCTTTGGCTTGCTCTGCCGCCTCCATTTTCATCACTGTGCTATTAATGATATCGTAATACAGATTCCATGTTTTTACAATGGGTTTTATTTATAGAAATACTATATTATAAATGTTGAACTCTCTGGTACCCTGGCTTGTTATAGTAGTTCTCAGAAACATGAAAAAAAGTATGATGTTCCAGTAAGAGTAATAATAAAAATACTCTGTAAAACGATACAGATGGAAGTTTTAGCATTTTTTTAGTTGCTCATACACTAATGTTATGGAAAACACAATAAAGAAATGGGTTTAAAAATACAGAAAGTTTCATTATTATGTGACCTTAATGTTGTAAGACCAAACGGAAAAACACACATTATTTGGCCTTCCTTTTAACTTAGGGGAAAATGTCTGCTGATGTTCCATGACATTGCCCACAGAGCCAGTGTACAGAAGTAGGATGCTACAGATCAAAATTCTGCCAGATAAAGAAAGAATATCTAAACCAATTTTTAAGCACCTATATAAATACCATGATTTTCACAGGATCCAAATATATGTATCTTTTGGAGACACCAGCAAAAGCTGCAGATTTCTAGCACCTTTGAAAACTGGGCAGCTGAAGTGTCTAAATACGAATTTAGACACAGCCATTAGGAAATGAAGCTTGAAGAAACTTGGCCTATATTTTTAGTAACTAGGGGCCACAAAAAAGACTCTCCAGTTAGGCTATGCAGGGCAACATAATTCTTGCCACCATGATCAGGAAGCTGACTGCTCAGCTACTTCTATTCCTCAGTTTCAGGCATTGCCTGAAAAGCTCTTGCATTTCAAATCTACTTTGCATCTTAGTACATGTGCTAACAGCAAGTTTCCCAATCTGGTAACTTTTCTGCAGATACACTCTTGGTGAAGTTTAGACACTCCTGTTCTAAGGAATATCATAAGCTATTACTGCATGGTTAGCATTTTGATTTCATAATGCTCATCAGTAGAATATATTCATATTCAATTTCTTCATTCCCACCCACTTCTGCTTTATTCTTCATCCACCCAAATCCATCTGAGGTCTTGTTTTACGGTATGCTTTACAGAGCATTCATTCAATAACCCACAGATATGTGCATATGTAATAAGACATCAGAAAAATAACTTTTAAATGTTTGCCAATTATTCAGATAATTATTCAAATAAACACTTGGGGTTTTATTTGCTGAGAATAACACTATAGTAGTTACGGGAAGTTCCTAAGGCTTTTTATAGTATGTGAAAGTTTTAGTGACCTCTATTAATGATCAAAGAATGGAGAAACGTAGAGGTGGCACTAATGGGAATGGGGCTATCAGGATGTGTCTTGATCATTGATGGATTGACAGGCAGTTCCAGCTGGGAGGACTCTCACATGTGCTATGAAAATTTATGTCACTTGTCTTAGCCTTTATGAAAGGTACTTAAGACAGTTAAATTACATAGTTATATCTTACAGACTTCCCAAACTTCTATGTGTCAATTCTTGCTGATAAGTCTGATATATCCCATATTTGTTTCTTGTACCAAATACAAATATTACTTTCCATTAAAGTAATACGAATTATGCACAAGGCCTGGAAGTCATGTACCAGGGCCTAAGAATACAGGGAGAAATAAAATATTTCACTTTGGGACTTGCTATAGAGTATTTTAGTTCCTAAAAAATGTTTAACTGATCTTTTTTCTTGAGGACTCAGACAATCTGTGTGTCATATTGCAGAAAATCCAGTCTAACTTCTCATTTAAATAAAAGGTGAATTGCTTTTTGGAGATGAAAACAGCTTGTGGAACAAACAATAAGCACCTGCAAATTATTTCAATGTGGTTTTTGCCAATATTTGCCATAAAATTTGCCTCATTTTCAAAGACTATTTTGATTAGGATACTATTGTCTGTGTACACATGAAAACAAAAAGCATAGTCTTAAAAAAGGAAGAGTTTGGTAACATATTTTCAGTATATGGCCACAGGTCCTACTAGCACCAGCTGTGCAACTTACTCCTCATGTATTTTGCTCAGAATGGAATTCTCATACTAAAAGATCAGTCATGTCCTACCCTTCCCTGCATGATGTTTGAGTGCTTTATGCAAAACATCACTGTTATAGACAGGGAAGGCAAGTTTCAGCTGGAAGAAATTAAACTATTATGGCATAATTCATCTCATTTAACTCTGCGAATCACATGCTCTTCTTGGAGTCAAAATATTTTTCAGCTTCAGAAAACAAAGAGCTTACTGAATACCTCTCTGCCCTACTGCTCTTATCTTGATTGAGTTAATCTAATGTTTATTGTATCCAATTTATTTTTTAGCTTTTTCTTATTACTAATGTAATTTCTACCATTACAACAATTACACTGTCTCACAAACTTACTAATAGTTATCATTTGTTGCTGTTAATGTGCTCTGAATTCCATTTTGGCCTACAGTATCATTGTCATATTCCAATTTTACACAGAGACAAATGAAACCAAAAGTTTTATTTCCAAAGATGGAAGACTGAAGAGTGTCTGGTTACAAATGGCAGCAACATTAAGTGCACTTTGGGCCATGCTGCAAATCACAGCAGCTCCATCTGTCAAACCTTTGAAAAATAAGCTCAGAACATTTTCTACTCAGGGAAATCACTAGCAAATGATGCTTCTATTCAATGCATACTTTTGGTTCTTATTAGACTAAAAGATCTGCCTACTTACAGCTAGGATCCACAGTGGCTATTAAATCCATATATAATCTTCAGTTATATAGTCAAATAGATACTACAGTGCTGAGTGTACCTGCAAGGCACAGTGCAGTGTGATGTGAAGGTATCGATGAGCAAGCTGGGTGGGCTGGGACCAAATGCAGTGGGGTCTTATCAACACTGCTTATTGCAGCTACTCAGCCCTGCTGAGAAATGTCCCGGAGTAACCAGGCCATAAAGGAGCTGTGCTAATACTGTGCCCAAGCAGGCTCACTGTAAATTAGCTCTGTATAGCTCTGTGTTGCTCTGGGCATTCGTATGTAAGCAGTTTTGGCCCCATTCCTCTGAGGACTCCAGGAAATGAGCTGCATGACTCTGCGACATCTGGGCCAGTGGGTAATGTGGTTATCGCGCTCCTACATGCTGAAAAGACAAGGTTCTCTCTGTAATCTTAAATTACTTGCTGAGATGGTGGAATATGGGGTTTCTGCTCCAGTGAGCAAGATTTTCAACTCAAAAGGAGCCAAGTTCTTCCCTCCTCACAGCGCCAAAGGGGTTATATTCAGTGAGCACTACACTGCAGCTGTGGTCACAGGACAGCTCAGTGTGCTGCCTTAAATCAGAAAATGCCACACACCTGCATCTGGCACTCGACAAACTACATGGGCACCCTTCACTTGGTGCTGTGAGTTATCTGGGGATTTAGCGTTATATGACACTGTGCCATAGCCACTAGAACTGCACCTTCATGCCAGCGATGCTTAACTTTCCTCTTGTGTCTGCAGCTTTTCACTTCCTCCGCATCTTCTCTCAGATTCACATCCAAACTATTCTCCTGCTAGCCTTGCACACCATGTGTTTTAAATGCCACCCAGCCTGCTGTACTATGCCAAAGACTTTCTGTCCCTCACCAATATCCAAATACTCTTTTAAAACTCTGCGTTAAAAGATATTTGAGTTAAAATGTCGCCACCTACCCATTCCCATAAATACACTAACCAAACATAAAACAGAACTTTTACACCAGCTGGAGGGCTAGTCAGAATGGGATTTGGTGCACAATACTAAAACTATTGAGACCATTAGTGCTAGAAGCAGAACCGTATCAGCAGATAACAGCTTCCATTTTTTTTTAGGGTATGCTTTTCCTAAAAATATCCCTTGCATTGCATTAAAAAAGCTACTTTCTCTAACGGACTCTGCCTTCCAAATGTCATTTTGCCTTGCCACAGCCTTTTAAAAACTTTAAAAAGTTATGGAGAATGTCAACATCCTCCTTGCTGAGCCATTCTCCATTGCCTGATTTTTTACTAAAACTCTCAGCAGTGTAAGGAGCCTCAGTTGTTTCACCTAGAAGGCACAAGGAGAGAAATGAGCCTCTGTATAACTGCAGCTTTTTATTGTTGCCAAGCTAGTTCCTCAGGCTAACTGTAAGAATGTTCTTCCACACTACACAACATTTCTTTTAAGTGATACACATCAAGTGAGTCTTTGGTCCCAGGAGACTGCCTAGCAGTCTTCAAATTGTTTGTTTTGCTGTCTCTTCACTTTACTTTTGAGGGTAACTTTGATGGCAAGACACAAGAAACAATGAGACCCGATTAGGAATATAAGGCTCAGTAGCAGGTTTAAGAATGTGAACTTGCCCTATGCAGGGGAAAAAAAAAGCCCATGAAGAGATGTGGGACTTGTTGATGTCTGGAGAAATCATAGCTTATTTCTAATTTCACATTTCCCCACATGAGTTGAGTTAGACTTGAGGCTAGTAAAAATATTTTTAATTCTGCACTACTCCCATGGGTGGCATGGTAAAATCTGTTTTCTTATCAGAGCATGCTCCTGTGTTTTTTGTCACTTGTCAAATACTTCTATAAAATTCCCCTGACAATGGATCTTACATCAACTTGGGTAATTACTCAGACAGTCTTTACGATGATGGAACAAGTATTGCATCATTCATCTGAGAATCAAAAACCTTTGATTAAATACAAAGGAAGTCTTGCAGCCCCAAGCCTGTCAGTGGGTAAATTCTATTGAGACAATCTGACAAATGGAAACCTGTAGCTTAAAGATCCCCATACATACCACATTTAGGGAATGTAGCCGGGGGGGTGTGTGTGGTGCAGAAAGTGCCTGTTTCACTACTCCAGTTCGTGCCCAGTAAGGCCTCGTGTGTGTGCTCTGGATGACCTCCCTGCGTTGGCAGCAGAAAGACTTGGCCTCAGGCGGCAGAACCAGCTCCAGAGGCAGAGGTCTAGGAGAGCTCTGAGCAACCATGCATGGATGCAACAAGAGAGCCTGGGGGCAGCCCAGCTCCAGCTGGGCCACTTCAGGTCTGCCATGACTGGGGTGCACTTTGAACCAAGCAGCTATGTCTGCGTGGCTCTACACCACCCGTGGCAGTTTTACACCGCCTGTGGCTTGGGTGCTAACCAATCTGAGCACAGTGCTCAGAGCATGCTTCCTTTCTTTGGGCAAGGCAGCTTGCTCTGCTTTCAAAATAGAGGTGCTGAGTCCTAGACAGACATACAAGTCTGCTGCATAGTTTACCTTCCCTTTGTAATACTGTCCTTTACAAAACTGTTGCTGAATCTTTGATATACATCCTGTGCTGATGTGAGTTTTAAAGACAGGATACAAAAGCATAAATACAGTAAATGTTATTTTCAGTTTTTGTGACAGGGAGGATGAAACGAAATCAGATCCTGACTATTAGAATGTCTGGTTCTAGGCTGGCATCAACTGATGTTCACATTAATAGACCACCTCCATAAACATATGCAGTGATTTGATGTGCTAATTCCTTATACAGAAGGAAAGCATTGATCTTAAAACACAAAAGACAGGTGAATGGGTCTGCAGACTTATTCCTCATCTACAAGTTGTACAATGGCAGTATCCTTAACATCTTGCATTCACCAAGGCTGGGAAAGGAAATACAACTGATTCCCTCCTCATCACCTTCCTGTTTCTTGCGCCACGCAAGGAAAATAGCAAAGAGAAGGTGAGGTTTCTGTGCTTGATACACAGTACACTGAATTACACAGAAATCCATAATCAATTAATTCCTGAATTTGATCCAGCCCATCTAGGAATTTTCTATTATTGACAAGAGATGCCTTGTATCTTCTATTACTTTCTAGTATAATATTTTGTAGGAGTTGCTTCAAATTCTGTATTTGCAGTAACACACACATTGTACAAGACAAGCTAAGACCTAGGTCACCTAGAGCATTTACTGTTTTCTTTCTGGTAGCAACATGAGGTATGTATTTCTGTCCCGAGCTTACAGACAGTGAAACTAAGATCCTGAGACCAAGCAACTAGCCTGATACCCTGTGCTGCCCCAGCTGCAGGAGCTGTCTTATGAGAGTATAAGCAAGGTAATTATTTAGTGCTCACTTGAGGGCGCACTGAGGTGCAGTTTCACTCTAAGATACAAATGGTAGCTACAACAGCTACTTTTTACTAGTTCCCCACCGAGGAAATCTTGGGGCAATGTTCATCTTGCTGACTTTGAGCTGAAAGTTTGGTATTCAGTATAAGCTAGCTGCATAGGCTCCTTTTTGCTGGTCAAGGCAAGGAAACAAGTAGTTCCATAGGTCAATACACCTTACCACTTTGAACTCTTAAGATGCAGCTCTTCCAACTGTTAACTGGACTAAACTCTTTCTCTTAGTTTTTTTCATATGTGATAAGCAGAATCCCTCCTTCAACTTATCTGAGAATGTGAAAAAAATAGTTTTCTGTGAAAACAGAGTGTACACTATCTCCCTGGAACTACTTCAGACATCTAAATATGGAGAGTGTCTTTTAAGAGGGGCTCTATTTTTAAGAGCCTAAGAGTATCTTTTAAGAGGGGTTTATTTAGGACCCTAAGAGCTTCTCTCTTTCAGAGAGAGTAAGGCACCTTCAGAAAGTGACTCAGAGAACCCAAATCAGGCACATAAACTTTGCTGGCACATTTTGCAAGATCTGCCTAAATAACTGAATGTGCCCAGTATGCTGCTAATTCATACCCTAGCTCAAGACCTACTGATCTTTGTGAGAGATGAGACACATACAGAAGCAGCTCATGCCTGCCTTTTGTTTTCCCCTTCTTCTTGTTTGGTGTAGTCTACAGAGGTGTCCAGGCTGTTTAAATTATTGCTGTAATTCAGGAATGCTGGAACATCCTCTATAGAACCAGATGAGTGCTCTGGGATCTTGAGGCTGGCAAGCGTTGTGCAATTACCAAACTTTCTTATTCTTGCTTCAAGTCCTTTTGTGGATATTCCCTTCTGTTAATACAATGCATTAGAAGCCTTGTGAGCACAATGAGTCAATCATATAGCATTAACTTCCAATCAGCTTGCTCAGCTGTAAAAGACCTTGAGTTTATCTGGGAATGCCACCACATCAGTCTCATTTCTAAGTGCAGCCAAACCAGCAGGACCTTCTCTAATTCTTCCTTTTCCTGTATTTACCAGTGAGTTCTAATATATACTTGAATTGCAAGACACGGTGATTTGAGCATTTGATCTCCTTCATGAATCATCTCTATAACACATACAAACTCTGCTGTGTTGAATAAGACTGTAACTTCACATTGCATATACAACCTCTTTCATTAAATGAGCCTCCTAGTTAAACTGCTGATGCAGTTAATATTGTAGCTGCGTCAGAAATGTTGCATTTGTTATGTATGTTATCATAACTGAGGGAAAACAAGAGGATTTAGAAACCTGTGATGAGCACCAGCCTCTTCCACAAAGGGTCTTTTCTTTAAAGTGCTCAAGTCATGCCTTGAAATACAAGCAAGCCTTGATGGTGACACAGATGGAGTAATATATAGGGACAAAGGAAAGCAAGAAGGGCTGTATTACAACAAATAATTATGTGGTGGCTGGTTAAGAATAGAGAAGAAAATATCTTTTTCATGATGTTTTGGGATCATAAGGATGATTAAGTAATAAATTCTTTGACCATCTCAGTTACTTCTCCAAGGGAATAAAGAAGACAACAAGAAGTCTTGTATTAGTTCTCATTGTTCATAAACAATGGGCCGGGGTGAGGGAAATTTATCTTGTTTTCTGAATTCTTATAAGGAAAAATAAACCATTGAGCTTTTAAAGTCTAAACAGTAAGTTAACTGAAATGTGAAAGAATTTCTTCCTTGCAAAAATATGGTAGCAATCATGATGTCAGCAAAACTGCTCAAGGCACAACCAGTGGCTGCAAGGAAGAGGAACAGCTGTTTAATGCAGGCCTCACTTAAGTTGCACTGGATATGTGTCTGGCACGGGCTGAGTGCAGTGGACTTTGGATCTGGTGCTATGTATGTTTTACTAAATCAGAGAAGTTACTGTTCAATTAAAATTAATTCGATACACATAAAAATTATCGTTTCTTGTTTTGAAAATCTTACATGAGGCAAATACACCATGACTCTTTATTTAAGTGAAAGTTCTATGCCCAGCATTCAATGTATCTTATTACTTTCTTTGAAATTGGTCTTTTTTTTCTTGTCCAAAATTCTGCAGTGAAATGATGACATTATGTCAGAATAAGTTTGCCAGGTCAAAATAAATGCAAAATAAAATTGGTCTTAGTGCCGAGTGAATTTAACCTGGATGCTTTTTAAGACTTGGCAGATAAGAAACTGGAACAATAAGTATTTCTCCTTTCAATGTGTAAAACGCCTTTTTTGATTCCTCTAACCGCCCATAGTGTTCCTTAATCACAGCAATTGCCTACTGGTTGTTTCCCTTCTGAAACTCCTCCCATACAATACTTCTCTGCTGATAAAACTTGTTGTGTATATACTTTGGGGGAATGCTGGTGAATATGTTCAGTGAGGAGACAATTCATAAGACAGTAAGTGGGTTAACAGAGCTTCCTGCCAGAACATCTCATTAGAGCACCCAGTCTTAAGCCACTATTGTACCAGTGCTGTACAGTCCAATTTAGCTGAGCTGAGGAACTGATACAGCAGCTTGCTCTTTCAACAAGCAGCGGGAACTCCTCATTCTGCCCATCATGACAATTTCTTTTTTCTCTTAGTTTTTAAGGGCTTCACACAGTTTTTGGGAATGAAATTCAAAGCATGCAGCATTTCATTTTTCAAAATGAAAAATAATCTGCATGAAAGCTTCATTTCCCATCCCCCACAATTTATGTTGGTTTTTTCTTTTTTATTCAGTTCTTGGCCATAAGTGCCTCAGTTTTTGGTGTAATGTTCCAGATCACACAGTTCTAATTTAAACAGACTGTGGATCTTCTTGGGTTGGACAAATTACAGCTTAGAAAAATTTGCTGTGCTAGTTCAAATAAGAAGTTCAGGGCAACCTGTTTTTCATGGTTACTGGCTCTCATTTGTCATTCTGAAAAGTTTAATACTAATAGGCAAATCTCTAGTGCTTTACTGAGCTTTCACTGTCACCGAGAGGCAATCCTCTTTTGAGAGCTATTTCACATCCTCAAAGAGTAATCTCAAAAGCCCTCCAACACAATGCATGAAAAATGCTAGCGCTGAGCTCTACCTGTTGCCTTCTAGTTTAATGGTGGATTTTTACAAGGATCCTAAGGCTATTTTAACGAGTTTTGTTTAAGTTTTAATGCTGATTGGGCAAATTGCAGAGATGTCTTATGCAAAAATAGCATGAGAAGAATTAATTAAAAGTAGATGCAACTCTGAGCCACTTCTCTGTAGCGGAACCAAATCTTAACTGCTCTGTTAATCATAAAAGCCTTCAGAAGGCAGAACTGATTTTTCTATATTTTTATATAAATACATATATACATACATAATTAATCTCATCTACAGAATTAAGCTGTGAATTTCTAGATGTTCAAGATGAGGAATTAAGTGTATGTTCAAAGCATTTTCCTTCATCTATCCTTTTTAATACTCTTCTGCTACCTTCCTTTTCTTTTTCAAATTGTCTTCTTCCTTGCTATGAAGCCAGATTCTTTAAAAATTGCTCTTTCTAATACGACCCAAATATGTTCAAATTGAATCATATTCTGGGTATTAGTGAAATTTGGTTGATCAGGAAATGAGGCAGATAAGTTTCAGGAGTTTTCTTTTGAAGTTTGTGTGTCAATTTATGTTCAGTTAAGCTGGGCTTCAATGACAGCAGAGTTGGAGCAAACTGGGCATTGCCAGTTTGTTCCACGTGTTTCTTGTGCACATTTGGCCCAGGCTCTTGAAATCCTCTAACTTTGGTTAACCACCTCTGAAGTTACAAGGCACAGTGATTTTATGAAGCTGTAAACTGGTATTTGTGAAGAGATAAATATTCTTTTTCACTTATAAACTACACCAGTATGCTACAAAAACAGCAGCTCATTCATCATTTTCTGGTACCACCATTGTTTATAATGTAAGGTACCCAAAATGTACTGAGTGCCACAGAGAAACAAAAGAGCTTCTATTTAAAAAGAAGAGCTGGGGAAAAAGACTGAACATGGAGGCAAAATGCTTAAACTGGATCATGACTGTGTGGCTCCATTTTCAAACAAATTGGCTTGTTAAGCATATACAAAAGAAAAAAGTCAGAAAGTGTTACGATGAGAGGAGAAGGCATGAGAAAAGGGGAGGAAAAGAGCAGGTTGAGAAGTTGCTGTTCAGATTGTTGATACTGCATGATGTCAGGTTCAATGTTTTTACAGACAGAAATAGTAAGTGGATTCACATGAAGTAAGCATCAAGATTCACCAATCAGATCAGAACTGGTTTTCAAAATAATGTTTAAAACCCTCAAATCAGCAGTTCCAGTGCTAACACCAAAAGTTATTTCAAAAGAGACCAAAAGATAGCTGACTTCCATAGCATGATTTCATTTGAATTTTCAGGATACTACTTCAGATGTTTAGATGATTTCCTCCATGTTCTGCTATACAGATTATCTAACTACATAAAGGAGCAGTCTTAACAGATAAATTCTCTGTTTTCTTGCTGTCCTTTTATTTAAACTGTAGTGGGAGAGTGCTGGTGCTAGCCTGTCTCTACTTGTCAATTTTGGAAGTCTGATTCTATGACATTTGAACATCAGAATGTAACACTGTTCTAAAAATATTTACATCTTTACTCTTCTGCAGGTCACACTGGTTTTTGTTATCAATCGACACACTGAGGAAAAAACAAGAGACAAATAAAAAAAATCATTAACAAAAGGATAAGTAATATAAAAATCATAGTAACTCACACTTGGGCTCTCCTTGGCCTTGCTGTCTTTACTGGAAGCTCCACTCAGCTGCTCTATTAAACTGTAATGTGTTAATTGTTCAGGTCCATCCTCTCCAAAATGGCCATAGAGACTGTGCTGGTATAAATCCAAGATTGACATTGGGTTCCCCAGAAATGACCTTCTCTGACTTTGTTTTTTCTGCTCAGCTGTAAGAAATGGTAAAAATAATATTATCATGGCATATTTAATTGTTGAACTGCAGTCTATATACATTATAATATAATGTTACAATTTTAAAATGTATTTTTGTTTTAAGGTACCTGGGATTTAATGTAATAACTGCATTTAGATACTGGCTCCTAACTCTCAAATCAATACATATAAATAGGACTGTTCATAATTAATATTCAATGTGAAAGAGATGGCATGAAACAGCCAGAATTAATTCTCTTTCTTTTTTAATTACAGAAGGGACAGTTAATTTGAGGTGATCATTACATTTATTTATTTGCTGTAAGTTTTTGTACTTCTCTCTTAATGTCTCACATGGCACATGTGCTAAGTTCCTTTAGCATGACTTTCAGTTTTACTATATTTGATATTCTTTCCTTTTCACTACATTTTTAGCTAATGAGTACAACAGTATAAAAAATACAACGGCAAGGTAAGAAACAGGTCCTACCCTGTTACAGATCCTACTGTAATACACGAATATTAGGAATAAAACCTCAAAGTCCAAGGCTGAAAACCTATTCAGAAGATCAAAACAAAAGAAATTTTCTGCAGCTTCATGAAAATGCACAGGAGCAGAGGCTTACATGATCATTAGTTTCTTTCCTCACACTTCTTGTTACACAAACTTAAACTCTACTGACTTAACGCCATTAGAAGAACCTCTGCCTCCAGTGCCTCCAACAGAATTGCCGAATTGCATCAGGATAAAACCTTTATGAAATTTGAAGCAAAACATTTTCATGGTTGAAATAGAAGAACCTGGAATATTTGGCTTATTCCCTGCTATTCTACTGACCTTCTCGGTAACACTAGGCAATGTACTGGGACCCTCATCCAGAGCTCACTAAATCAATGAAGGTTTTATCGCTGACTTTCAATAGCCTTTGCATCGGACAGTCAGTCTTTCAGTCTTTCTGTTCCCTGCTCATAAATTGAAAATGAAAATCACTCTAATATTATAATTGTTCAACCAATGAAATTTCATCAATATTTTGGGGATTCTAATAAATAGAATTACCTATACATATAAAAATATTCTTTATGAATTGGTTTGCTGCAGCCTATGCCTCAGCCTCACGTGGACATTCTAAGTAGTGGGCATAAGGAAGCTAAGATCTTTAAACACAGACTAAAGTATTGTTCATTATACAATGTCAGAACTGCATTTATAGAGCATAGAGCAGAAATCCTGACCATAAGGAATGACCACAGCAGAAATACTTTTGCAATGAAGAAAGGCTGAGAAAGTGGTGGCTGTTGACCCTGGAGAAGAGAAGGCTGAGTGGAGACCTCATAGCAGCCTTCCAGTATCTGAAGGGGGACTTATAGGGATGCTGGGGAGGGACTCTTCATTAGGGACTGTAGTGATAGGACAAGGAGTAATGGGTTCAAACTTAAACAGGGGAAGTTTAGATTGGATATGAGGAAGAAATTATTTGATGTAAGGGTGGTGAGGCACTGGAATGGGTTGCCAAGGAAGTTGTGAATGCTCCATCCCTGGCAGTGTTCAAGGCCAGTGTGAGGTGTCCTTGCCCATGGCAGGGGGGTTGGAACTAGATGATCTTAAGGTCCTTTCAAACCCTAATTATTCTATGATTCTATGATTCTGTAATGCTTTATAATTTTCTTTTCTATTTGTCTTATTAATAATTATGGGGTTTAGTTGTTACTAGCACAAAATATTAGGCATACACACAAAATTAATGATTTTCTATGTAAAACTGTGACTTCAAGTCGTCTTTAGGAATTATAAAACCTGGAATCTGCTGCCATTTAATGCAACTGCTTACACACTATAAAACCCTTTTTTTGCAAATTGTGATCAATACAGAAAAAAGGTGCCTGCATATCTCTTTAACAAAATATATCTTTCTTGTATTAAAACATAATGTGCAAATAGCAAAACCTGTAAAAAGAAGTGTTTATGGGCTGACTTAAATGTTTCGCAACATTTCATATAGATTAAAACCAGAAAGTTATAGGAGTAATGTAAATAAATGTCCTGGCTTCCTACCCTACTCTCTCTCTGGTGGAATCACAAACAAGAATTTGCTCTGAAAAAGCCAAATGTTTTAAATCTACCTCCCAGCGGACACTAAACAGCACAGTTTGTTTGTCAACAGTATTTAGCCATCCATGGCATTTTTAATACATTCTTCACTGCGGTATCTAATGTAGGTGCTAATGTCTGCTAGGTTGAGCTTACTGTTGTGCAGAGGGTTCAGCACAAATCCTATGAATCACTGAAGTACTGCTTAAGCTGTGAGAGCTTCAGTGGTGGTGCGACCCTGCACTGGCCTTTGCATTTGCCAGAATTCATCTCCTGCAGGGAAGCCATTGGCTGCGTTGGCAAGGATACAAGCTCCACTCTCCTGCCCCTCTCGGACACCTAACATCTGCGTTGAAAGGAAGCTTGCAGCACAGCAAGCCACTGGTCAAGACGACAGCAATTTCTTGCGTTATTAAGCACACAAAACTATTATCTCAAGAATTTCACTTAATGTGTTTTTATCTACTGGAATTCAGTAAATTCCAAATTTCCATCAATTCTTGCAAAAAGGTTTGACACTTGAAAATGGCAATATTTACATGGAGGACAACGGGAAACACTCCACTTTGGCACTTTGATACAGAGACTGGAAAACTGTGGCCTTGATCATTGCTTTATTTCAACTGGCTAGTATAATTAAAAAGAAAAAGAAGGAAGCTATCTTTATAGTCACCTTTTATACTTTGTAATAATGTAACAGAAGACTTCTTTTTACTTACACTGCAGGGATTTATGCATAAAAACCTACAAATAAACCCCTGCTAGCAAAAACCTTGGAAGAAAGGAAAAAAAGATATGTACATAAAAAAGGCAAAAAGTAATAAAAAGCTAATGGAAAATTAGACTGAAGTAAGATCTGGGGGTAGAAAGTGAAAACTAGACAGAAAGTTCAATAAAGGACACTGCTGCTGAGTCAGAGTGGAGATGATACACATTTTTACGTACAGATTTTCAATTACCTTGTTTGTTGTTCTTTGTTAACTCTACAAAAGTCTCCTCTGCAGTTCTAAAATAACTTGTTTCATACTCTGTCTCCAGTTCAGTGTCACTGCTGCTTGCAGAGTAAGTACACACTCTGAGAGCTCTGTCCTGTACAAATAAGGGTATTGCAATTATTTAGATAATGCATATATATATAAAAAAATTCTGAAGATGGTATTAAGAGTGGAACATTTTATATTCATCATGCAGTACACATGGATATTTCAACTGGAAAAAGGTCTGCAATACCCATTTAACTAATCACTTCTCTTTCAACTAAGCAATCATCAATCTGACATGGGGGAAATAACACATTCTTTTCCTGGTAAGTCTCCTCAGTTAGTTGGGCAGAAACAGCTCAGATTTAACCATTGTAACATTTTACCACTGTAACATTGTTTTCAAATCTACCAACATCCTCGGATAATTTTACCTAGCAAGTTCAATTTTAAACTTCTCAAATATGTTTAACAGAGTGCATTTGTAACATGTGAAATTATCGCACAACAAATGGTTTGCTGTTAGCAATTCTAGAGACAATTAGGAGGGCCAGTAAACAATATTCATGCTTTCTATACCAGTAAATCCTAAATTCTTCCTAAATTCACACACCCCTTGTGCCTAACATTAACCTGGCTGTAGTCTTGAAGCCATTTAGATCATTCATATACCAGCTATATGCACACTGACCTCACTTGTAGGCAGACTACTTAGCAGTAACATATGTATTGTGTTAAGATGGTTTTGGGACTAGAAGTGGTCATTCATGACCGGTTCACAGTGAAGACCACACTGATGTGGTTGCTACTTGGAGGCCAATACTGCTGCACTACAGAGGATTCACCACTAGTTTCTCAATGACATATAAGTAATTTTGCCTCTTCGTTTCTGTTCTAAATATCCTGAGCATGAGTCATATAAATATAGGCACATCAGATCCACAGAGTATAAGGCTGTAGCAGACAGGTTCAAGGTGTACCCTACTGCCAATAAGCTATAAAGGGCAGAACCCATTTCTGAAGTGGCAAGGAGATCTTAACAGCCAATTGTATTGGAAGCTGACAGGAGCCTGACTTGGAATGAGTGGGAAAAACACTCCACTGTGGTTGGCCCAGCAGCTCTCTCCATCCTTGGCATAGTTTGCATCAGCAGAGGGTATCTGAAGGAAACTAGGGCTCCCACTTGGTAAATACATGGATAAAGCAGACATGCAAAAAAGCTCTGCAACAAAATATTTTTAGCCTCTTGCAATGTAAGACTTATTAGCTAGCAGTCTGACAGTTTCCTTGCTTAACATCCACTTTCTTGATAAAATTTTTTCTCTTTGCTAACCCACTAACCCTATAGTTCTCATGGGGCTTGACAGCCTGGCGTTCCTAAATATGAATAACTTGACAAGTGTCAGAAGTAGCTTTTACACAGGTACATTTTGTTTATTCTTCCTGCAGTTTTCATGACAGGATTGAAGGACAGAGAGATCATTGCAGGGATTAACCAAAACCACACAGACACATGTAAGAATTTTCGTGTTCACAATACTGTCATAGCACATCTGCTCAAACACGCATACACATGGCCATACAAAGAAACCTTGACATGGAGGAAAATAAAGCTATATGAATCTCATGGAAAGAAAACAAATGAAATCAAATTTCTTGAAGAGAAAAACAGGAGAAAAGGTCTCCATTGCTTTTTCTATAAAATGCCTGTGAGGATTTTAATTAAAAAGTATTTGTAAACCATGAGGGCAAAGTACCCATAGGAGCTATATTATTAATAAATAATGGATTGCAAATGAAGGGCAAGAAAGTAAATGTAGCTGTTATGATTGCTAGTTACTCTTCCCACTATATTAAAACCATTCACCATTTCTGCTTCTTTACACCGCAATACATATCACATTTAATAGGTGACAATTCTTAACTTATACCTTTGCTTTAGTAGTTTTGTTGGTGGTCCACTCTGGAAGAACCTTTTTATTTTCCACAGTTTCTTCCATATGCTTTAATGAAGCAGAGGTCATAGAACTTGGTTCTTGTTCACTTTGCTTTGGAAGATTAATTATTCCTGAATTAAGAGAGGCATTATCTAAATTGTAGGTCTCATCAGCATCTTCCTGACTGGTTCAATTATAATACAGTAAAAAATGAGAGCAAATCATTATGCCAAATAATATTTTACTACTCCAAGGAACAACTTACTAACATACTGGAATAATTCTAACAAGTACAATGGCAGAATTTGATCCAAAGCCTTTTCCTATTAACAAGAGAAGAGAAAAGCATGAATTTAAATCCCTCTATTAGTTTTAAAATACATACTCTTTCAAATAAGAAACAACATTCAATAACTACTTCTAGGCATTGTAGGATCAGCTTTGCTATCTTATGTTCTCAGAGAGAGAACAGTCTTTTACTATAATTATAACTACAAGTACCTTTCTAGCAGAAAGCTAGCCTTTTTATTTGCGATATTTGCACTATGCAAAATCGGAACATCAGAGAATATATATGGTGTGTATGAAATAAAGTGGTAATTGTAATTTGGATGAGAAAGCGAGGAAGAGAATAATTGAATGAAAATATTCTACTAAAGAATGAGTTGACCCCACCATCTGATGTATACTACTTTTTTTTAACATCTTTTCATGACAATTTAATTAAGATACAAACCTTACAAGGTTGGTGCAGTGAATATTAGCATTGAGATCAGAACAATGTTACTGCTACTGATTTCTTAAGAAGTAATTCAATGCTTGCAGTTTCTGTTCAATTTGTTATAATGACAGTGTTTAATCATGTTCTCTATAGCACACTGCTGAACTGAGGTCACACATGTGGCTATTGAAGCAGGTAGCATATAATCTATAACTAAGATTTCACTTCTGAATCTGTCTTAGCTGTACCATTAATTAACAGTACATTTAAAAATACTAAGTATTAAAATATGCTTTATTTAGATTTTATCTGAAACAAGTAGGGGAGTCTGCAATGAAGCATATGATGCATGTTTGCAGTCTATTATACCATCACAATACCACACTGGGAATATTGCTAAATCAACTAAGTTCTAAGATGTTTAATTAGAATTCTTCTGTTATTCATTTTATGAACACATAAAAGAGTTTTTTTTAACTCCTATGCTCAAGATAATCCAGCTCATTAGCAGAACACATATTTGATGGCCTTAAACTAAGCTTAAACTTGATATTTAACATTACATGCTAATTACATGAAAACTCTCTTAGAGTGATGCAGATTTATACAAGTTAAATACTCGCAACTTTTATAGAAGCAATAAATACATTGACAAAGTGCTAACAAATATAACCCCAATAAATACACAATATTGCATTGGTTCAAGATAAAAAAATACTCTTCCCCATTAAACCAATTACT
Organism: Psilopsiagon aurifrons; assembly: GCA_025447955.1. Taxonomy (NCBI): domain Eukaryota; kingdom Metazoa; phylum Chordata; class Aves; order Psittaciformes; family Psittacidae; genus Psilopsiagon; species Psilopsiagon aurifrons. The sequence goes on along the minus strand of JAOEHY010042963.1, from coordinate 14,317 downwards.
TTTACTGCTTTTTGTACCACACCTATCATGCTATGAAAAATTCCTTCTTATAAACACTTTATGTAATGGTTTCTATCATTATTGACATACATATCGATAATTCAAAACCCTTCAAAAACATATATAAATGGTCAATGTGTGTTCATGAAAAAATGCAGATTTCAATGGAACCATTTATTATAATTAAGTTATTTGTTGGTGCTTTCCTCGATACCTTTTATTCCTTTGTCAGTTTTTTGTTTTATAGTTTAAATATAAAGTTTGCAGTGAAAGTAAGGTATTTTATGTTCGTCTATAGAAGTGTATTTGTATAATGTAGTAAAGTAATGAGAGTCTTATTTGAGGTCCAGGCCATATATTTGTTAGCATTGAGGCCAAATGAGTTTTTAGAAGAAGTCTGGTTTCAAAAGCAAGTCTTTCTGAATGCATCTTTTCTACGCTGCAACATGACTATGCATTGTACTTTGCCACAAAGTCTGATCCTGAATATTGCTGATCATCTGCATTTTTTCCGAAGTCAAATTTCAAGGCTGGCATACTTTTTTCCAAGCACTGTTTCTTGAGAAAAGGATTTAAGTACTTAACACATTTTTCTTTCTCTGACAAGCATTATGTGTAACAAAATTTCCATACAGTTCAGGTCACAAACTTCTTAACCTTATGCATTCATAAAAAGTACATCTTCTGCTCTGCATTTAACATTTCTGTTATCAATTGTCATTATTCTAGGACTTCTGCTAATCAAAACAGACATCAGGGCAGAAATAATGCGATTTTCAGTGTAATTGACATTTTACCTGAGGAAGCTGGTTTCGGAAGGCGACTTTGAAAAGGTCGTATACCTTTGGCAGTCATGGCCGGATCAGATGTTGAGTGACTAATTATGCTTTCCACAGACTCCTGGCTCTTAGCTGTTGAAGGCACTTCTCGCTCAAGAGTTTTGGCTTTTACTGAAGGAGCTGAAAGAAGAACTTGCTCAGACTGTGCAAGGACTTCTATTTGCAAAGTTGAATCTTGCTTAGAAACATGTCGCCCTGTAGATCGGTTCCCTGAGTCAGGCAGGGGGAAAGTTCCAATCCCGCTGTCCAGCGTCCTCATCTGGCAGCAAGACTCTAAGATATAGGAAAATTGTGTGACAGGGTGGAGCTAAAGGTGTCACCAGTATTTAAAGACAGTGAAGGGGTCTATGGAAAAATATGCATTTTCAAGAGGTTTCAAGGAAACAATGAAAAAACATTTTTCATTTTGTGAGTATGCTGTTACCTGTCATTTGTGTTAACTAACAGATGCTGAAATACTGAAATTGTTCTGGTTCAGATTTATGGTGTGATAATGAATAAGAAGGGCATGTTTTAGAAAGTGATTACAGCTGCAATTTTAAAATTATTTACTTTGAAGGCCTACAGAAAGTCTGGAGAGTACCAGAGTGAGGCACTGAGTAATGTAATGTAACATATTTTTTCCTACATAAACCCACACTCAAAAGCTTGACCTCTTCGTATCTCTGCTTAATTGTTTCTCTTACAAGAAGGTGTTTATCAAAATGTACCGTTTATTCTTACACAAAATAAAGATCTACCTGAGATACCCGTCTCTCAAAGTGTCCTGAAAAACTTAGATAGCAACAGCCGTGACATGTTACACTTTGGTTTTGCATATCCCATTTGGGTTAAGGGTACACTTCCTAACACAATGCCAGACAGAGATTACATACTTGGTTTGGAAGCAGTATGGTCACCCACAGCCCTCCAGCTTATTCATCCTACTGGAAAGGTGCTCTACTAACCATGGAACAGAGAAAGATGAAAGTGTAGATATGTGCACAGTGCTACTCTAGCAACTAGGATCTAAGAGCATCACCCTGCCCTGTCATTATCTATTGATTTTCAGAGACTTGCCTTTTGTTTGCATAATTAGAAAACAATATAAAACAGACTATGATGGCAAAGTCCTTCTGAGAGGTATAAGCACCAAGGAGGGAACTTCATAACATTTGGAAAATGAGCATAATTTAGGTTAAATGTCCGGAAACGTCCCTTGACAGTGAGATCTTCAGTCTGCGGCAGACACTCCCAAAGGAAGTAGAAGGAATTTCCTTTGCTTTAAGCAATTTAAGGCTACACTAGATAAAAAGATATACTGCAGTGAACAATTACACTCTAGCAGGAGATGCAGAATATGACCTAATATATCTTTTACATCTCTATCTTCTGTGTCCCTGAGTATTGATTTTTTTTTTATGATATGCCTATTTGTTGTTTAAGTCTGTTATAGTTAGCGGTCCTCTGTCAAATAAATTTCATTATTTTTTTCCTCTGCACTGTTTCTAAGACTCTCAGAAATGCAGAAATATTTCTCCTCTACAGGTTTTGCCTACTGTTTTTTGAAATAAGAGCATTAATGTGGTCATTTTCCATTAAAATCTTAATCTCAGTGGGCCTTATTTGATAGCAAATTAAAGATAAATTAAATCTCTATTAAAAAAATCTTCTGGTTCCTGTCAAAAGAGAAGCAGTCTAAATACACATGGTCCTCATTACCTTATTCTCCTCACTCAGGATCAAATCAGAATTTAAAGTCATACTGAGGACATCTACAACAGCAAAACAAACTAGCCATCTTGTAAAACGGCAATAAGTGACTCCGATTTCCTCCACACAATTACTGCATCCCAATTCTTTCCACAGGTAAGACGAGATGAGGTTGGAAGCCATGGCTAGCTAGCAACTACATTTTCCATCACAGTTTCGGCCTGATGTACCATAACCGTTTTAGAAGTTGCTGAAAGTTGTCCAGGAAATGTGAAAAAGAAGAGAATTTATATTTTGTTCTGTTGCATCAAAGGGAGGTATCCCAGCCACTGAACCCTTACGCAGGTTATTCATCCCTCAAGATATTTTTGTTCTGTTTTTGAATAGTGAACTGTTCCTCTCAGGATATAACAGAGTGCAGGAAAGTAAGTTAAAATGCTAGATGTCTGACCTTGCCATTTACTCTGTAGATAACCAAGCTTGAACAGGGTGATAGCCCATGCACAGGTAATGCTTCACCTAATGACCATCAGTGACAGTAAATAAAGGAAAATAGAGAATAAGAAAGGACTTCCATTAGTTGCCTCTTGACCAGAAGACTAGTGCAGCACTAGTTATGTTGGAGAGAGTTATGTCTCAACAGAGACATGGAGTAAACTGGAAGCACCATAGAAAAGAACATCCTGAAAATAAAAATCTGGAGTCTCCCCTCTACTGCCCACACAGTTAACACTGGATCTGATTCTGTAATTCAGTTCCACAGGGAGTCTGAATGATTTTGTAGTGTTATTTCCTTTCTGAGCATTCTAAAAACTAAAAACTCATTCTTTCCTCATTGTTATAAGAAAATTATGTAGACTCGAAACCTATACCGAACAGCAAAGCTACATCTTTTGCTCAGGGATAACTGGAAGATGAATCCTATTTTATCTTCTAAGGTCCTGTTTTTTTAAAATGACATAAGAATTTGTCTTGCCCACTGTTACCTTGTATACGCCTGGGAATTGTCCATAGAAACAATGGCATAAAAACAAGATAAATTAATACTGAGGGCCATACTTGCAAGAAAATAGTCTTATGGTGTTCCCAGCAGCTGTGAGAGTGATGAAGGAGCAGACTAGCAATGTCATACTTAATTGAAAGGAAAAAGAGTTTTAATCAATTATGGTCTTCCTTCATAGAGACTTTACCCATGTTAAAGTAAATGCACCAGGTTGAAAACAGATGTTTGAAACAGATCACTAATTTTAAATTCTAAATAAGCACAAAAGGGCATGCTCAAAGCTCAGCAGCTCCCACTGTGACACAAGACATTTCTGAAAAATGCTGTGACTCAACTATGCTGAGTAATACTCAAAAACCTAGTCTAAATCCAGACAGCGTACCACAAAATTCTTCACTGATGTTAATTTTTCACTAACAAAAGTAACTAATTCCCCCTAAAGCTATATTATACAGATAAAAAAACAATCTTGGAACAGTCTGTATTACTGAATTAATGAATATAGATTATTTTGTGTTGTTTTTAAACTTTCATGAAGCAACTGCAAAATAAAAATATAGTTATACATCTCAGTGACAGCTTTCAAACCCAACGGTTCATGGCCCATCTGATTTCATCAGTTGCACTGACACTTCAAATGACTGTTATCAGCAAGAGCTGCACAAGACTACATAATGAAAATAAACAAAAGTTAAATCTCTGATGCTGCGACAGTACTACTCAATACATGAAAAATGATTCTGCAAAACATTAAAGTCTGAAAAGAGTTACACATGAGCTTAATTGCTTTTGCTTGCAATTTTTTCCTGGCACACAAGCCAAATTCTCTGCTTCATTCAGGGGTTTTTGTCCCCACTTTCCCTGCCAGGGAAGAAAGCACCCCAACAATGACATAGGTTTTTATTGTGGACACAGACAGACACACAATCTGCCATTTCACTGAACAATCAACTAGAATAAAAAATCTGAAATACTGAAATAACCCCTTCTTTCCCTCCTGTCATGTGGATTTGAGTTTGGGGACAAAACAAAGATCCTACAAATCCTACAGTAGAGAAGCATTTCTCAAAACTGAAAGCAGAAATAAGGAAGAATTTAGAGAAATTTGCAGATCAAGAAACTCCTGACTGCACAAGAAACTTCTGGTGACAGGGAGTTGTAAGAGCTTTAGCGACAATTTGAGGAAGACCTTTAACATTGAGAAGCCTCTCAGCGACAGAACAAAACGAGTAAACACTGCATAGAGTTTTCTGAAAGTCTGTTGAACTCCATAGTTCTCCAAATTTTTAGGTTTAACATTTTTCACAGGCAAGATAATCGAGCAGTTCATGTCCTACATCATCTGGACACCACGGTAATTTGAACAGTTGGACAGCCACTGGCACATTCCAACATCCCTGGTGTTTTACTAGAGTTTTCTGGAATCACTAAACCAAAAAGACCTCCTCAACATGGAGAGAGCACCCAAATTAGAGCGAATAAAAAGGATCTTTGAAAACTGCGCACCATTCTGAGGGCATGGACAAGGGAGCACAGAAAAGTGACAAACACACAGGCTGGTATATATAAGAATTCTAAAAATGAGATCACTGGAAAAAATTACAATAGCAGTTCCTTCTGTGTGTTTTTTCCATCTTCCTCTGACATGAAGTGTTAGAGTTAGAAGTAAAGAGAGGCCACTGACAACATAGAATTCTTTAAAGTCTGTCAGGGCATTCTCCTGAGCATAGATCATTTAAAAATGCACCTTGCATATCAGCAACAGATTGTTAAACCTAATTTTTTTTTTCAACTTTTATTTCTTCTGAAACATTTGCCACACAGATACCACAAACAGACCACCTCTAGCTCAGAAACTACTTTTGGTATAAATCTTTGGAGACTGGGAGAGAATACCCAGGAAAGCTGACTGCCGACCTTGCTTTTGTGTTCTTTTGGAGGCACTGGTATCGGTCATTCTGACAGTTCTCAGTCTGAGCTGGCATCATGCTGTTTTATGTTGTCATATGGCACTCTTCTCTGTTCCTCTTTTTGCACAATGCTTATGAAAGAAAAATTTTATTTTTTTTTTGGAAAAAACCCCACAGGTCAGCTACCATGAAGGGAATTGCTTCCAGCGCAACACAAGAAACGTGTTCAGCATTCCTCAGTCCAAGTTCTACACCGATGATTGCAAAATAGGGTATTACTCAAAATAAGCAACTGAGCAAAATGTGTCCCACTTTAGATTATGTATATCTTAGTCTTTCTGATGTTGAACTTCTGAAAACCTATGCTGAGTACTAGCTCATATCCAAGAGATTTAATGAATTTTATATAGTAGAAGCCATAAGGTGATGACATAGCTTTTAAACAGAGATACTGACACACATTTCTTTAACAATCTGAAAAGATGGTTTTACTAAGGGGGATATAATGCCACATGTTATTGTAAATGAACTTTTAACAGAATAACTGAAGAGTGTTTCAAAATGTTTCCTCAGGTAAAGTAAATACACATTCTAATAAAGTCTTATAATGTTGTATCTTAAAAAGTGTTTCACAGATGCTTAGCCTATTCACAAATCACATACCAGCTCCTTCTTTACATAAGGACTGTTATACTTTAAAGAAGTCTACATATTCAATCACAGTTATGTTGATCATCCAGGTAAAACAACATGTGATTGTTATTATGATGCTTACATCATCCATAAATCTTTATGGAAACTACAAGATCCAAAGTTTTACCCACAAAGCTACAAAATTAGGCATCAATCAACAATTCTATTAAGCAGGTACATTGTCTAATGTGCATACACAATGTCATTCAAAATGATTAGGCAATTCACCCACTTTGAATTAAACACTGTAAAAGGAGACATTTCTGGGTGTTAGCACAAAGGGTCCTGAGACTCACAGGTCCTGAGAAAAAATATCTATAGCCCCTACTATGCTGAAAGTGAAGCTTTGCTATTTTGATATTTTCAAGCGACTGACACAAACAAACAGTTTCTATTTGGAAATGGAAAAGTTACAGAAGTGTTTATGTTACTTTGATGGCCAATCTATCTTAACGTTAAAAATAAACAGCAACAAAGAGGACAACTACATTTTAGGTCAAAAACATACATTGAACTTTATATGTAAAATGCTAGTAGCATAGGGACATATTTTCTTTCAAAGAAGCATCCCACCTCATGAAAAATGTGGAATTCTCCCCTGTGCTTACCACTACAGCTGGTTTGAGATCTTCCTCACATAAATTTTCAAGTTTTGGCCTACAAAACTGCACATGATTGATTGACACAAATTTCAGCTGAAACCTTGAGTAACCACCAGAATTTTCCACAGAAAACAGACATTTTCAGAAAAAAAAATAGTCAAAAATAGTTCTGTATCAAGAACAGCTTCACTGGGAAATTTCCAGCAAGCTGTTTTCAGAAGTACAGACTCAAGCCTTGAAAGAAGGATTTGAGAAAGATGTAACACTGAATGGGCTTTCTTCAGCAAGTATCTGGGATACTGAAGATGAAAGGGTATAATTCCCATCAGTAACAGAATACACAAATTCTAACAGATTACCTTTCTTTGCTTTAGAAAGTTCAAGACAATCTACTAAGCTGACACTGGGAACCAGAGAACATGTAGTTGTTTACTTCTGAAACACACAGGCAGTATAATTTTTCTGGTATTTTGAAACATGCCAAATTATTATGAATTTTCTTCTTTTTTTTTTTTTTCAGAATAATATTTCAAATGTAAATAGGTCTCTGCAAAGTTGCACTATCATTTAATAAACATCTTTAAGCTACATGTGGCATTGGCAGGAAGAACTTAAACTACAGATGGCAAACCAGATCTCTTTATTTGCACATCCTTCTCTTCATCTGCAATGCTAAAGCAACCACAAAAAATTGAATGTATTTCTGCCACATCAATGTCATTTTTAAGTAGATTATTCCTTCTGGATTTATACCATAATTTGATCCAATTAGTCAACGATGAATGCATTATTGTTTTCTACCTAGATCTGAAGTGCAACCAGTATGCAAAATTAAAAAACCCTGAAGGCTATTCCTAGGTATAACTAGAAAAGACACAAGTTTTCACAGCTCTGATACTCTCATGAGTACTGCACTGGTGAAATGGAATTACTTCAAATGGATACTAAGGAAGGGTAAATAGAAGGAGGACTGTGCAGTGTATTTCCAAACAATGGATCTACAAGTGAACTTCATTCACAGCTGCATCAATCTTGGATTAGAATTTAAGCTTATTTAAAGTAACAATAATAATAACCAACACACTAAATGCAGACTCTACCAACGTACTCAGTATTCTTTCTATTGCTTCTTTCTTGTCAAGCTTTTTTCGTTTTGCAAAGCCATCAATATCAATGTAATTTGTCCAACAAATTGACAGTTGTCTTCAGTCTTCCTTGACCAAAATCCCATCTTTGAAATGTATCTTCTGAGTTGAAACAGATAACTGCCACTCCATTTTAATTCCAGTCCCACTTAAAATACAATTCTATTAGTAAGTCAAAATATTAGTTTTAATTATTAGTGAATACTAACAATCTTGTACTCCAAGTTATCTATGACATTTTTTTTTCTTGCAATAAGTGCTTCCCATTCTCCCCTTCCACACACTTAGGTTCCTTCTTTGCATGCTTGGAAAGAATGGTGGCCAGCTACTTGGAACAAGGTTGTTACAAAGAACAAAACTTTAAATGAGTTGGAAAAAGAACTTGGATAATTTTTAGAATTTTCTTCTTCACATCTCTCAGTGTCTATTAAAGTCTACATGCAGCTTCCAGTTGGAGAAGTCCCACAACTGATGACATCTGGACTGATCTCTCCATATTACACTGTCACACTTTCTAAAAATCTACTCATGGTTCTCAGGAGACAGGGTATTAGAAATAGATACAATTTTAGTCCTACAAGGAAAGAAATACTGAGACTTGTAATTCATGTGAAGAGCAACGTTAAGCTCTATGTGAAAGGTAATCAAATGCAGACCAGCTGCAGCCTGGCTATCAATGAGGCCAGCCTAGAAGTACTTTGGCGAGCTAACCCTCTTTTTTGGCTCTATGCCCTCATTTGATTTTACCCCTGCACTTGCCAATCAGCCTTACAGATCTGCAGCTATCTTTAAGAAATCCTTATAGATGAGTAATAGCTGAGAAGAAAGAAAGTCTTCACATCTGATGCAAGGTGTGAATCCAAGGGAAGCAACAGGTCTGTTGCAATGCAGAAATGTGGCTTTTCCAGGCCTTTTCACTGCAAATAGCCTTCTGTTTCCCTTAGAACCCTGGAATATAAAGGCTGAGAGCCAACAATTGCACACTGTCTAAGGAATATCTCACTGGGGATTGCATTCAAGGGATGGATTGATGCTTCCCTGCATTTGTTATTCTTTAACAGAAAAGGCATTACTCCAACTTAGAGAAATTGTACCTGTAAGTAGCAAAACATAAGAAAGGATGGTTTACTATTTACCCAGGTGCCAGCTAAGGGCTGCCTCAACCATGCCTTTTCCATGTAACCACAGGCCTATCTCTTTCTCTCTTTATGCCTCAGTTCTTCATATTAAAACATAAAGCTAATCACACCTCTCCATTACACAGTGATAGCATAGGGATAAAGAATCTAGGAGTTTGGCAACCACTATTTAACCAACCTGTAATCACTTGAATGAATAATGCTTGTGTAGCGAAATACTTTAGCTTCCTTGGAGGCTGTTCAGGAATGAATAGCAAGCTGCAAAATACTTGTAAGAAGCATTGTTATTTTTGCTAATATTATTAGAGGTAACTGGTTTAACTTTGGTTTGTGAATAACTGCATTAGACCGCAGTTACAAAAGAGAACGAGTAACACTTAGTATCTCAGATACACAGGCTGCACACAGTGCCCAAGGGGAGCATTTGCTGCTGGAATCTGGTTGCTCCATTCAGGGTTTCTGTTCATGGACTAGTGTGTTTGAAGCACCGAAGGATAACAGGATGGAACCACTGATTTAGCTCCTCTTAAACAACTCTTTTATAAACTGGAGTTAGGTTTCACACATACTGAGATACTATTTTCAATTCCCAGCAGATATAGGACTAGGGATAGTGCTTTAAGCATAAATGCTGTCTCTGGTAAACACACACCAATTAGTAAAGTGCATAGGAAGTTCTGTGTCTTGCAAATGCACAGAAGAACATATGATATTTATTTTAGTAACATCACTGCTTTTTGTTTATTAGTACAAAATTTAAGCCACATGAATATTAAATGAGGCTTTAAATAATTTATTTTTAGTTCTGCTCTGCAGACAGCTTTACTTAAGGGCACTACTAATAAACAGTTACAAATATGCATGCACACCTGAAACAGACTGATTTTACTTCTTAATTAATGAAGTGAAAACTCATTAACAGACTGAGCACAGAGACCTTTGAGAAACTTTGGTGAACTCTAATCTTTCCATTTTGGTACTCACATTCAACTCCTCCAAACCAGCTGAATCACTGAGAAACTAACTGCATGCAAGCAGGGTTTGATAAGAAACCATCACAGTTTTAAAGCCAGAAGAATGAACAGAGATTTTACTCAGGAAGTCCATTTTTTGCAAGAAAAAAAAGAAAAACCGCAATGTTATATGGTATTACAAAAATTGTCACAATGTCCATTCCGAAACAAAATATGGACCTCTTTGCATGTTAAAGACAGGAAGCAGGGAAATTATTCACTATAAATATATTTCTTTGTCTTTTTGTAATAGTGGATTGTGCAAACACTGAGAAATTCTCAGGTTCACCTAGTAATAAAAAGAAGCATGAATTCTATAGGTATTATTTCTCTACTGCAGTGACTACTTTTTTTTGAAAAGCCTGTTTTTCCACGATCTGCTATCATGTTTAATTGCATAATCAAATGTCAACAATTCAGGTCTTTGACTGATGATATGAATCAAAGATCCTTAAACGCAATTACAAATTGGCAAAGATGAGCAAAATTAGTAAAAGGCATACTATCATTAGAGTGAGAATTTGGAAAGGCAGATGCTGGTGCAGCTCAAATATAATTGTTAATTCATGTAAAAATATATTTTTCATAAAAATTCTATAAAATCCATGTGAACACTGTTGAAACAAATGTTTAAAATAATCCAACACATCCTTACTGAAAATGCTTTTCAGTTTGCTCAGTTTTTCTTCAGGTATATGAATTAGAGTTAATAGGAAATGCATGACTGAAGCTACAAACACACATCTACAGATGGTCTCAGCCAGAAGCAAAAACCATGCAAAGTAGAAAAGCTTCAAATAGAAGGACTTATACTGCTACAGAGAATACTGGCATGTACTATCCTGTGATAAGTATGATAATCAGCCACAGTCTTGATTTGAGTGATAAAAACTAATATAGATTTGGCCAGACTGTAAAGTAGTGTAAATCAACGTAGAAGCATTAACTTCAGAGCTGAAGAACCCAACAATCCTGTTTAATTGCCATTTTAAGCCTGAATGAGACCAGCAGATTCTCAGTATCTTGAATAATAATTAGACTGTATCCTATATATAATGTATAAAAAGCCACACTTCTCGTTCTACTGAGAAAATTTGGTATTTCTGGGTGAATAAATGTAATGATAAAGAATTAAATTAACAGCAAATCATTGTGGCTAATAAGGAGGTGTTGATCCAAAATATTAATCTTCTTTACAGAAGGAAGACAAGCTAGACAGTAGGCTGTGGCGGTGCTGCAGAAGAATTGGCAATTAGACAGGTGTTATGTGTACTACCTTTTAAAGTACAAAGAAATGATTTGTCTTTGCCAGACTGTGAAGAACGTAAGCTGACATAAATTGGAAGACACTAATAGATGTTAGTTTCTTATTATTCACATTGGCAAGGTTCTCCATCATCATCATGGAATGTAAGCAATAGCTTGAAAATGACACAGAAAGTTTCACACTATTATCATAGGCTCCTTTAGACCATCATTTCAAAATTATTCCCCGCATAAATACCCAAATGCCAAACGAGAGTCAAGAACACAGGACAGTCAAGAACAGCTCACTCCATTTCTAGTGGCCCAAGCCCACATAATGCTGCTTCTCTCACAGCTCTCTCTCTTCTGCAGAGTAGCCTGTTCACCTTCTCACCCATACAGAAAACACACATTAATAAAATTCCACTGAAAAGATGCAAAGCAACAGAGTAGAAGGAGAGAATATTTAATTAGATGTATGCACCAGTGTGAGCTGTATCTGATGAGCAAGTCCTGGGATGGTAAATGCTAGATACTGCTCCAGACCATCCTGAAAGGCCACTCAACAGCATGACCACAGCAAGCCTCCAGTAACATAAATATTAGGGCATAAGAACACAGGAATGCTAAGTGTTGTGTAAAGCCTCACAAGGAAATGGTGCATTGGTCATGGACAGTTAAAACAGTATCTTTGAAGATATTCAAAACTCAACTGATGAAGTCACTGAGCAAGAGGACCTCCAACCTATGTGCTTCTAGGGGTATATTTCTACACACAAGACCAGTGCCTACTGGTTATTAAACAAGATTTCCCTTCAGTGATGCCTCATTTTAGCTACTCTGGTTCAGAAAAGAAAGTTAATAACAGACACAGGCAATTTCAATAGTATTGAAGGATCAGAAAATGAAGATCAGAAAAAGGGAAGAACAGTGCTTGATAATTACATTAAAATGTAAATGCTTTTGGACATTAGATGGAAGCATGAAATGACATAAACTTTGAGGAATATAGAATAAAAATTTAACTGTTTTTTACCCAGCCAAGTTCAGTTTTGTTTATGCACTTTCACACATGCCTCCTATCTGAAGTATTCTGAGGACAGTGAGACCACGATAAATAAGGAAATGTGAGGGTCTGTCCCATATCTTTCAGATTCCTTGTGGCACTAGGGTTTGAGGCTTCTTTGTTTGTTTGGTATGGGCTTTTTTTTTTTTTTTTTGTGTGTGTGTGTGTGTGTCTGGTTTTATTTGGTGTTTTTTTTAATGAGGTTTGGATCCTTATGTTGCTAGAATCAAGCACTTTATTTTAGTATTTATTAATTCATCATTGTTTTAGCAATTGGGAACCTAGTCCTTTGGATTGACATCCAAGCCGGTTACATATAACAAGTAAATATGTTAAGTTGCCTGCTACACTTAAGTCCTATTTCAAAGCTCCAGCCCAGGGAGCACACACATACTAAAGCAACACAGTCTACAGATTTAGCACCTACCTGTCAGCTTCCACATGCAAAAAGGGCTTTAGAAAATGGCTTTGTACCGATGTACAAATTGCACACATACTTGTACTGCTATTCATGTAAAGAGCATTAATGAAAAATAGAATACCTAATACAGTTTGCACCAAAACATAACATTTTTGAGCATGCAGATTCAAAATAAGAACAGACCCAGGCTAGATACAGATTTGGTGGTAACTGGTTTTGTTTGATGGCTTTTGCAGCCAGCAGCCTCACATGTAGAGATTTCTAGGTATTCCACAGCTTTACTTGGTGGCGATGGGGAAGATAAGCCAAACATTTCTCCTTTGTTTGATCATGTGCAATTGAATGATTCAACTGGTATATCAGTGATAAGATGACTGCAAAAAGGTTCTTCTCAGCTTCTATCAATGTCCTGATGAAAGGAATCCACAGTGACTGTGATAAGTTGTTTTCTCAGGAACTGACACTTCATGACAAGAGGATTTCTTTTGTGGTCAAAATACACTTTATCAGTCTAATATTGTTCTTCATTAAATGCATTACAGGTGTCCAAGGAATTGCCTGACATTTAAGCAACTTCTGCATTATACTTTCACTTCTCCAAAGTGATGCGCATCACCTCACTTTACTGAATGCACAGCCTGTAATACAGACCATTTTGTTCACCGTCTTTCCTCTGTCACTTTTTCTGTTACATTTATCTCAGTAATTAATTATAGACCTCATGTAATCTGTCTCCAGGTTTTGAGGGTTCTTTAATGTAAACGTATTTGCTCAAATATGTCAGGCTTAATGGACATGGTTTTGGATGATGCATGTCAGACAATGTATTTAGCACATTAATCAGACTTATTTCCTTCACATTCCCCGACAAACAGAAAAAATGAATTCAATAGCTGTTTACTAAGTACTCCAGTAAAACCACACAAAGTCCTAGTATTTTACATGATGGTGGATAAATCCAAGTCTTTTGTTTAGCAAAAGTATTTTTTCTTGTCTTACTGGAAGCTTGGTGCAAGCAAATTTATATAAGGGCGATGAGACATTGGAAAAGGTTGCCCAGAGAAGCTGTGGCTGCCCCATCCCTGAAAATCATAGAATCATAGAATAGTTAAGGTTGGAAAGGACCTTAAGATCATCCAGTTGCAACCCCCCTGCCATGGGCAGGGACACCTCACACTAAACCATACCAACCAAAGCTCTGTCCAACCTGGACTTGAACACTGCCAGGGATGGAGCACTCACAACTCCCCTGGGCAACCCATTCCAGTGCCTCATCACCCTTAAAGAATTTCTTCCTCACATCCAATCTAAACTTCCCCTGTTTAAGTTTGAACCCATTACCCCTTGTCCTATCACTAGAGTTCCTAATGAAGAGTCCCTCCCCAGCATCCCTATAGGCCCCCTTCAGATGATGGAAGGCTGCTATGAGATCTCCACACAGCCTTCTCTTCTCCAGGCTGAACAGCCCCAAATTTCTCATCCTGTCTTCATACGGGATGTGCTCCAGTCCCATGATCATCCTCGTGGCCCTCCTCTGGACTTGTTCCAA
>JAOEHY010042958.1:0-34529 GCA_025447955.1 Psilopsiagon aurifrons | reverse complement strand
GGATGCAGGAAGTGGCAACCATTTACCTGTGTTACATTTTTTCTTTTTTTTTTTTTAAATACAGAACACTGTGCTGTAGGTACATTCACTGCTTACAATTAGCTTTAGTTTTGTATTTAGGTGGGTAAATATGTGTGCGGTATGGAAATACGCCTATTTATCACTACCTGCAGCTAAGCAGGTATCTATTTCCAGAATCAGGCTTAAGAATCTGACGGGAGAGCTAGAATCTGTAATTTGGTCCCAGACTCTTTTCTTTAAGAGCTCTTTCTTCAGTTTTATGTTTAAGCTCTAGGTATTGTTATGTCTGTCCTTAATGTTGGACTTGGAACCAAGGTACCTTTCTGCCCTTTTACTCCAGTCACGGTCCTTTCTGGGTACCCTGTGTTTGAGAGGTATGCTGGTTCCTACTGAAGTCTGGGGCATCAGCCTTAAGGAAGGGCTGAATAAAGGAAATTGTGTACAGCTGGCCAGTATGTCTGGCTTTTCCTGCTAGCCGTTAAATTGAATTTGCAGCTTTCACAAGCAGGAAGTAGCACTTGGATAGTCCATGTGAAGTTGTTTGTATATCCATGGTGGAATTTGTTGGCTCTAAAATATCTTATGCATGGAAAAATGTCACTTTTAGTTGAGTTTATTGAAGCTTAGTTTCATTGATTTGCTGTGTGCCTCTTCTTTTGCAAGGGTTACAATACATAATTTACATCAGGAGCTTTTACGTAATTGATATTAGGTACTTGAGGAGTATAGACAGTGCAGGTCGGTAAAGTTATGAACACAACACAGTTGTAATTATTGCAGAAAGGTGCATTTTCAATTATATGCTTAATGGAGGGGAAGTTTACCAAAAATATTAATGGGAAGCTTTAGTGGAGTTTTAATTACTATGTGTGCTGTTTAGTTACCTATAGTTATTAGTAAGTAGTAAACAAATGTACTTTGCATTTGCAAACTTGACTTATTCTCTAAGTGGAAAACTTTATCATGAGTTTCATCAACTTCTGTAGCAATGTTGTTCATTAACTATATATGTGTGTATGCCTGGAACTCAAGCTGTCTGGCTTGAAAAAGGAAGGACTTTACATGTGAGCAGAGTATAGTTAGACATCCAGTCCTCATCCTAGGATTTTAAGCAGACTGCTCTCATTTCCTTGCTTCTGCATTTCAGAGTTTTTATGAAAGGTGTTGCAGAATGAAACCCCTGACTTTGGAACATTTGACAGAAACACAGAAATAATTTTCATGTTACCAGTCAAAAAATGCCAAGCCTTTAGAATTTTATAGAAATTTATCCCTTGAACCCTCTTTATCCAGCAAAGGTAGTAGCACATCAGTTAGTTTTATTCTTTGTCCAGTCATCCTCTTTATGTTGCTGCCTCTTGTGTCCTAGCACTATTTGTGAGTACTCTGGGAGATGTTTCAGACCAGATTTTGGTGGCAATTATTTGAGATTTCATTAAGAATTTTTTAAGTTTTATAAACGTTTCTTGGACATAGCCTTGGGTGGCATGGTTTAGTGTGAGGTGTCCCTGCCCATGGCAGGGAGGTTGGAACTAGATGATCTTAAGGTCTTTTCCAACCCTAACTATTTTATGATTCTCTGAACTTGGCTCAGGCCCTCTGAAATCATATCCTCTTAGAGTCACACTCTAGCCTTCCTTTCTGTGTATTGTTTTTTATACTGGTTTCCTCATCCTTCTCCCTCAGTCCCTCCAAAAAAGAAAAAAAAGTTGGCTGGGGTCTGTCAGAATCCATCAAAGACCTCGCAGTGTTGGAGGGATGATGCCTGTATCCTCACTTGCACACCTACAGGGCATGGAGCGAGACAGAGCCATGGTGGCTAGAGGCTCTGTGGCACAGAGAAGTCATGCCCCAAGTCAAAAAGGCCATTATGGAGGGCTGCACCATGTGACAGCTGCTGCCTGATCTCTGGTGCCTGAGGCCCCTGTCCTGGCCCATGCCAAATGATGATGATCACACTGCATTTCAGGAATTTGTGCAACACCTAGGAGTGTAATGGGACAGGAGACTTCAAATTCCATCAGTTTCTATAACAAAGGGATATTCTTTTTCCCACATAGACATAGTCTGTATGCACTAAAATATTCTGGCCAGTCCACTTGTGTGACCCGCAGGCATGTTCTTTCCCTCTCAAACTATCTGTGGGTGAAGTCTTAAGCATGCTGAGTCTTTGGAGGTGTTGAGAAAAGATCACTGCCACTTTTTTGGTTTCTGAAACCAATTGCTTCATGGAGCAAAATGAACCCTAGCATAAGTAACAGAATCTTCCACATGATAGAAATGACTGGCAAGTTGTTAGCCAAACAAAAAGAGTTGCAATGCAACCCAGAGTTCTTCTGGAGCTTTGTGCTCAGAGCCTGTGACTCCTTGTGGGCAACTCTGTTGGTACTGATTCTGTTGTGTAGGCCAATGTTCTGCCAAATGACTTCCCAGAATGATGGCATGTTTCTGTACCAGTATTGGGAAAACACAGCTATTTGTCTCTGCATTTGGAAAAGTCCCATGCCTAGAACTTATGTGCATGCGACACCAGTGGCTTGACCTGTGAAACTTCGGTGGCTTCCATACATGCCAGTGTTGTGTGCAGAAGCCACCAAAACACTGGTTTGGTGAAGTTTTCTTTTAAGTGTCAGAGAACTGAGCTTCCAGAGTCTGAGCTCTTACGTGGTGCTGTTACTGAATATTTTGATCATTACTGTCCAGAGTAACAATTGTTCTGGTGCTTATGTTTTGTTTCTCTGGTGTATGTGGCATCAACATTTTACTGGTTTTTCCTGATTCACTCAGTGTTTCTAAGAAAGCAGAATAGATTAGTTGTGACAGTCTGATAGCAAAATAAAATTAAGAAAAAAATTAACAAGTATTTCTTATTTGTCATGGGTGCAAGAACTGAGACAAATTTGTTTTCATTTCCTTTGGGGTTGCCTCTGCTAAGGAATTTCACAAGTGGAATTGTCCTTTCTTTCTCTTCAAAATGTCAGTGATATACAGGAAATTTGTTTTCATGCTTCTCACTGAGCTGCTTGCCTCTTGAGGCTCATAAAGAAAAGTCTGTTTCTTTCTTTTCTGTTCTTTTCTGTCATCTATTGCAGGCAGTTAATGCCAGAGAGTTCAGATTTTTTTTTTCAGACTGCTGAAGCTTAATAGGAGCATAAGATTTTAAAGTATTAGCTAACCTCTGAAGTACCTTGTTGCTGTTTATCTGTGGTTCAAAAGTAAAAGGACATTTGAGGATACAGGCTGTTCTCCTCATTCATGAGGTTAACCTCACTCCTTGTTGGGAAATACATAGAAAACAGAGACTTACTCAATTCAGGAAGTACTTTGGTTTTACTTTAAAGTAGCCAGTGACAGGTCTGGGCCTTGCTAATTCTTACTTCACTGTAACATGTTTAATTCCTATTGAAGTCATACCTGATTTCAATAGGATATCAGTCAAAACATCTGATGCGCCTATATCACATTGCTTTCCTTGCATAAAAATTGCAGCTCTATATAGAATTAGACTGTTAGAATCTGGAAGCAGAAACCATCTCTTTTTGTACATCAAGGAGGGAGATATTGTATTTTAGTTTATGACCAGATAAATTATTATTTTTGTTCTTATTTTAGATTGGTGTGAAGTTTACATGTACTTGTATATTCCTTTATGAATTCTGAAACTGATGTGACATCCATACCATAGAATAAGAACATTACTATTAATCATGTTGTTTGAAATGGTAGTGAGCACCCTTCTTTCTTCTAGGGTGGTATGTGGAGATCCTATGCCTTTCTGTCCCATCACTTTTTATTCGCTGTGTTCCTACAGCATTTTAACCCTACCTTTATAATGCATTTACTGAGCGAAATCAACTGGAAAGCATTAGTGTAGGCAATAGCAAGCTGAAACTTTTATAAAGGCTGGAAAACTAAGTTTTGCTGCCTTTCGTTTTGTTTCTCAGCTCCAGAAGAAAAGGATGCAATTAAAGGACAATATGAAAAACTCATGGATGCTTATGGCTGCTTAGGAGAGCTTCAGCTTAAATGCGGTAAGTGACCATCTGTATGGCTGAGAATATAAAATGCCCAGATGACGCTAAACATGAACAAGTGGCTAAAGTTGTCCAGTTCCTTAATTTGTGAAAGCTAATTACATTGTGTTAGGTACAGTCTGGAAAAGATGCATTTCTTTTTTTATGCTGTGCCAAAAGTGTATCCCTAAAGGATAGTCTTAAGAATTTGAGATTTTTTCTCACTTTTGTTTTGTCTGCCATTCTTAGCTGCCTGAAGATAATTGCCGTATCTTACCCCACTACATTTATCCAAGGAAGCTGTGATTTCTTACTTTTTTTTTTGAAGGGTTATGTTTAAACACTGGTTAATCAAGTTCATTTCATACTGTGGTACTACAGATTGTCAGTCCTTGATATAATGCCCAATTGCCTTTAATTGAATACTTCATGTGGATAAGGATCTGCAGAAGCAGGCCTTTAACTTCAGCAAGTAAGAGGAAGGAATATTTATTGTCATTGCTGTAAATTTCTGTACAGTTTGGGAATCTTCATTTACTAAAGGACTTGCTATTACACTGACAACAGGAATGTTAATAGAAATTTCATGTTTTAGGAAGACAGCTGGAGTCATTGATTTGAAGGTACAGCAGACTTCACTGATGAAAAAGCATTATATAGCATTAAAGCTATATTCACTATATGCCTTGGTCCCAGGGTCTTCTTACCGTAAGCCTTAATTTGACTTGGAGGAATGACAAGGCTGTTTTCCACATAACTTGCTGCTTGGTCAAGGAATCTGCCAAAGGCAGTGGTGGTGTGAGCACTGGTGTATTTAGACCAGTAGATGTAAGTGTAGCTTTTTATAACCTACTTACCATTTTATAGTTTGAGTAATATGACTTGAGATAGATCTGAAGAGGCGACTGCAATAAAGACAGATTTCTGTGTCGTAACTTAAAACTGTAGGCTCATCTAGTCTTTTAAAATGAATGTGGGCTTTTTATGTTTTGTTTCTTGTGGAATTAATTAAGCATTTCTATGGAGATTAATATCAGTTTGTTAATGTAACTAAAACCAAAGGACTTGTAATTAGTTTTTCTTGGAACTTGGATCTGTTTTTCTTCATAGCAGTCTAATGAGTCCTGTTGTAATAGTAATTTTAGCTACACAATAATGTAGCTATTGCGTTTAAGCTCTTCAAGCTACAGATGAGTGTAGTTTCTTGCATGTGATGGGAATTAAATATATCCAGTTTTGGTCTTCCTATTCAAAGTTGAATGATTTTAAGTGGGATGTGAAATTTTCTCAGTCTTTTTCGTTTCTTCTTTTATCCTTTTATTTCTGTGTATGCCATGTCCTTATTACTTTTTGAACAGCAGCTGCTAGACTGCAGTGCCCTCAAAGTGTGAGGTTTTCCCTCTCCGAATTTCATCACTGCATCTCTGTCTAGTTCTGGATTTCAATTACAAGTCCTGGTACAGGACTTCCTTTTGAAGGGATTATTAAAAACTTTATTGGTGATTTGATAAAAAAGTTAACTGGAGCAAACTTTTAGCTGTGATTGAGTGAAAAGTCAGGAGGGTCACGCTATAATGGTAAGCAAAGGTAAGCAAACATTTCTGATGCTGAGCATGTAACTAAGTTCCATCCCTTTAGCTGTTGCTTGCATAAAAGATTAACACTAGAAAAGAATTGTATTGGGTTTGTGTGTGAAGGTTTAGGTAGCAGCAGGAGCTACAGCGGAGGCTTCTGTGAAGCTGCTAGAAGCTTCCCCTACGTCTAATAGAGCCAAAGCCAGTTCCAAGATGGACCTGCTGCTGGCCAAGGCCAAGCCATGCCCATTAGTGGTGGTGGTAGCACTGCTGTGACAACACCCTTAAGAAAGGGAAAAAAATCCTGCACAACTGCAGCTGTAGAGAAGAGTGAGATTATGCGAGAACAACAGCTCTGCAGACACCAAGCTCAGTTCAGGAGGGGAGGAAGTGCTTCAGGTGCCAGAACAGAGAGTCCCCTGAAGCCTGTGGTGCAGACTGTGGTGAGGCAGGCTCTCTGCAACCTGTAGAGGTCCATAGTGGAGCAAACGTACTCCACGACTTGCAGGTGGATCTAACACCAGAGCAGGGTGGTGCCTGAAGGAGGCTGCGACCTTCTGGGAAGCCTGCTCTGGAGCAGGCTCCTGGCAGGACCTGTGGCCCTATGGAGAGAGGAGCCCATGCTGTAGCAGGTTTGCTGCAGGACTGGTGATGCTGAGGAGGACCCACGCTGGAACAGTCTGTTCCTAAAGGATGTACCCCATGGAAGGGATCCATGCTGGAGCAGTCTGTTCCTGAAGGGCTGCACCCCATGGGAGGGGCCCATGCTGGGGAAGTATGTGAAGAACTGTAGCCTGTGGGAAGCACTCTCTTTGGAGAATTCCATGGAGGACTGTCTGCTGTGGGAGGTCTCACGTGCTGGAGCAGGTGAAGAGTGTGAGGAGTCCTCTCTGTGGCGGGGAAGGAGCTGCAGAGGCAGCCTGTGATGCACTGACCACAACCAGTGTCTCCCGTCCTGTGTGCTGCTGTGGGGTAGGAGGTAGGGAAAATCAGGAAAGTTAAGGCCAAGAAGACTAGAGGGGTGAGGGGAAGGTGTTCTCAGGTTTCACTTCATTTCTTATTGTCCTACTCTGGTTTGATTGGTAGTAAATAAAACTGATTTGCCTAAGTTGAGTCTGTTTAGTCCAGGAAGGTAATAGGTGAATGATATCTCCCTGTCTTTAACACGTGAGCCTGTCATTGCTCTCCACTGTCCAGTTGAGGAGGGGAGTGATAGAGCAGCTTTGGTGGGCACCTGGATCAGTCCATGCAGGAAAAACTTTATTTTTCATATAATGTATTTTAGTAGCTGTAAACAAGGGCAGAATTGGCCAGCTCTTCAATGAGCAGCAGTGATCACATCGACTTTGTTCAGGAGTATCAGTTTTTCTTTTCTTGCTACTGAAAGCCTACAGACCATACCTACTAACTTAACTGAAAATATTTGTAAAAGTACACTCCATTGGAATATTAAGAGTATATTTGTTGAGCAGAAGGGGAGGCTTTTTTCTGAGACATCAAAGATGTCTCTGAGCACTTTAATTGATCTGTAAATATCACTACTTAGGAATCCAAATAAATCACATTGTATTCCTGCCAAAGTAGATCCTGCTTTTCACAGGAAAGTAGATGAAATATGTGAAACTGACTCACAAAGTTAATGTTTCCCACCAGTAATAACATGCATTTCTATGTACTTACGTCTGTTAACATGACTCACTAAGTTCTTCTGCTTTCTTTTGTGAGATGGATGGCAGCAGAGTGAATTGTGCAGTGTTTCTGAGTTGTATCTCAGCCAAGATTTTGCTGCCAAAGAAGATCTAGCAGTGGCAAATACATCTTAAGTAAAGTATTAAATGAGCTGTCTTTGCAGGGTTCAGTTTAGACACTGATGTCAGAAGGGGTGCATATGTAAGGCAGTATTTTGGCAGCATATAGGTTGTTTAGATTAATACAGCTGCTGTATTTGGGGAGTCATTCTGAATTCATTTAACTGTGTATATACTCTTGCTCTTGCACATATACAATGTTTAGTTGAAAGGAAGAAGTTTCAAAGGCAAAAGGGCAACTAAGTACCTGTTTTCTATTCCTTTTGAACATTTCCTAATAATGTAATCATATTTAGAAGAGTGAGAAGGAGTATCTTTCAGACTAAAACTGTAGTTTAGAAAATCTTGGTTCTTTTCATAATTCTGCTATTGTTTTCCTCAGAGGTTTCCAGCTAGATGGTTAGAATCTGTTCCTTTGCTGTGTTCTGTTGCTAATTTTGAAGGCAGACAAGGCAATGATACCTTGTAGATTGTTTTTTGGAGGGCTATAAGGTGAAGTGGAGGTATATGTGGAATGGTGATGGAGCAGGCTGAGGGAACAAGGTAATGGCATGAGTACGTTAGAATGGAGAAGGAGCAAAAACTGGAGCGAATTAATTTTAAAAAGGAAAAGGCAGTCTATAGTGGAATATTCACAGTTTAAAAGGACAAAATAAGAGTTGAATGTTGCCTCCTTTCCACTGCAGCTCATAATAGGCAACACTGAAGTCATCCCATAAGCTGCAGTGGAAACAATTGCCTTGAGTCATGTAGGCAGGTTGAATACAGAAGCTGCATCTTATTATTGCAGCATGTGACGTACCAGAACTGCATTTCCTGTTCAACATGGATTAAAGCAGTTGGTTTCACAAGGGCTTTTGAAAAAGTGGATGCTAAGTTATTTTTGTCTTGTTCCTATGCCAGATATTCTCCATCCCCTGTCTCCCTTGTGCAACCTGATGAAAGGGCATTCAGCACATACTGCTGTGAGCAAAACAACCTTATATTTCTTCGAAAGTGTTCTTTACAGTTGGTTGTGGTGATTTTTAGCTGTAACAGGGCAAAATAATGGTTTTGGCCACAATGCATGAACGTTTATACTTATCTGCCTGAGAGCGAAATATGGTCCATAAGCTTTGGAATACTGTTTTTTTCTTTTAGTACTGTAGGTGGGTGTTGCTTTTTCATAGATGTGTTGCTGTGGAAAGTGGCCAGTGAGGAACACTTCACTTTCTTTAAAATTATTTCAGATTGCTTTAAAACATTGCAGATTGCATCCTAAGGAAATGAGGGCCATTTCTACAGTTGTGATCTTCAATTGCAGCTTTAATGTTCCTAAATCCTAAATTGCATAATGTGTAAAGTTTAGAAAGGCTAATATGAAGCAGAACTGTACATTACTTTTAAAAGTTAAAGGAAAAAAAAGAGTTTTGTTTTCCAAGGTGAGGAGGCCTGGTAAGCAGTTTGCAGCTGATGTGGTTGTTGGTACTGATTAGGAGAAAACTCCAGGAACAAACTTGCCAGCAAAGTTTTCAAGTTGACAAACAGATATTCTTTATTGCAGCGCCGGGAGGCGCGGGGGATAGCTCCTCCTAACGTGTGTTCCCGTACTGCCACACAGGCCATCCTTATATAGTCACTTGGGCAGACATACATATTCATGAGGCTACACATGAATTACATCATTTTCCACAGAGTTTCCCCGCATACATACAAAAATGTGACGGTGGTCTTTGTGAGTCGTTTACTCCTTCCAACAATCTTCATAACTGCTGTCAGTCTTTGAAGCACCAGCTTAATTAACATTACAGACATCAGTTAGTTTAACTGCTCCCATCCTGGACATCTGCTAGTCCGGGATACTCCCTAGTAGATGTCTACACCAGCTTAATGGGTTCATTAACACCACAAACATAGCAATCATCCTGTCCCTCCATCTATCAGCCAGTTCAACTATGTCCATCCTGGATATCTGCTAGGCCCAGGCATTCCCCTCCCCAGGTCCTGTTTTTTCTATTGTTTTTCCCACATTTTATGTACTAAGGTCCTAAGGACCCAAAACTATGTCAACTACCTTCAAGCACCAGTTATTTTCCATTACAAAGCCACCAAACCCAACCTTACCCAGAACTGATTACATTTGCTGCTTCTTTGTCTCAGTACAAGCTGAAGTTTTAAGAGCCAGACCTGGAGTCTTCATCACTTCACAGGAAAAGGTTTTCCAACTTTTGGGTTGCTTTTCATTTGCCTTAGTGCTGGCCCCATTCATCATGTACTTTGCAGCTGTCAGCTGAATATAACATGCTTTCTGCTGCTGCACTGCACATGAAATTAAGGCAAAATTACATAATTTTTCCACCGAGCGCACTCTATTAGTTACTTTTTTTTTTTTTTTTTTTTGTAATAGGGACTGTTGGGCTCCTGTTTTGGGAAGTAAGGCTGGAGTTTGGCCTGTCTCTTACTCTAGGTATGCAGGGAGCTCCTGGGAGTTGGGCGTCTCTATGGGCTAGCACCAGTGGTTAGTACTGGCTGGGCCACTGACCGTAGGGAACTGATAGAGTGTTAAGTCTTCATTTCCTCTTGAGGGTGCACTGCCAGCATGTTAAAATTCAGCTTCCCGATTTATTTGAGCTTACACTTAAGGGGGTGACTGTTCATATCACGGCTTTATCGTGTTTTTTTCCATGCTGTTGTTGATGTTACAAGCAGGAGAAATGTAAATGCTTGGAACACTGTTTGGCTCCTCTCAAAGTTTGTAGCCCTGTAATATGCTTCCAATAATGCTGCCAGGTGGATTTGACTGGACTGACTGTTGTATTGTTGTTGTGACTGCCGTTAGTCTGGTACTTCAAGCGCTACTTGCATAAAAAGAGTTTCACTGGAAGCTTTAAAAGAAGCAGTATTTTTAAGGTAATTACAGAATTGGAAATGGTAGTGAGCTACAGTTTTGAAAAGTTAAGGCTGCAGGGATTAATGGAGTAGACTGGGTTGTTCAAAGGAGAATTGCCATCGAGCTTTCAGGAATGTCTGTGTGTCTTTTCCAACCTAGTTTATTCTGTGATTAAAACTGTGATATTTTCACAGTGTGCTTAGCAAAACCAATTTAATTTAAAAAAGAATTTATTTCTTGTGCCATGACTTCACAAATCTACCTACCCTAGGAAATTCCATGTTGTGTTGATAGCAGGATTTTGTTGTTGTTGCGGTTTTGTTTGCTTTGCTTCATTTGTTTGTTTTGGGTGTTTTTTTGTTGTTCTTTCTTTTTTCTGGGGGGTGGGTGTAGTAAACAAGGAATGCAGCTTCTTGTATTCTTTTGTGTGGTTTACTGGATAATAAAAATTTATTGTTTAGGAACTACAAGAATTTTTCAGTAAATTCTTGTCAGCTAAAAATGTTATTTTCCTTGCAATGAATGAACAATTACCAAATAACTCAGTGTCTGCAATTTTTTGAAATGGAGAAAGTTGATTTTAATTTTGCTTTTCATAAAAACTGCTTGCTCCGGTAGCAACATACATACATACTGGTTGAGGCAATTTAAGCAATTGCTACCCTTAAATTTAAATACATTTAGATAGGGTTGTGGTTGATACAGCTGTTTTCATGTGGAGTATCTATTTTCAACGGGAAAGATTATGGCTCGTTGACGTTTACGTAACAGAAAAGAAACCACATTGACTTTTTAAAGCTTAAATTTAGACGTAAATGGACTGATTTTTTGCTTTAATATGTCCATAATGATAATCAGACTTCCAGTGACTGGCAAACAAGCAGAAGCATTTTTTTCCTGTGGCTGGTAATAGGCTTCTGCCATATTAGGTTCTCTTTGGATATGTAATGCTTTTGTTTTATTCCTTGGAATAGCATTTTCTATCTGGCAAAATTCCTAGGAGAAAGGCATGAATGGAGGCAGCATAGTTACAATTTCCATCACAAACTTGTCCAGTGTAGTTATCAATATACTTAAAATCATTGTCAGCATGGGTTGAAGGGAAATGGTGTGAGAAAAAATGTTTGGGATTGAAAGAAGAAATTTCCAGTCATAAAATGATTTTGATGGCAAAAATTGGAAGATGGGGAAAAACCTTTTTTCACTGTGTATAGCTGTATAGCTTAGTGATGAGTAATTTCTTAGGCCTTAATGAAGACATGATTAAAGGATAAATAGCAGAGTAATATTTTGATAGCATTAATTTTGCTCTGTGAGGTGCTAAAAGGGTGAAAGGCTGACAGGAGCCTTACCTCTGCTCAGGATCCTGTGGTTCATCTGCTCTGTGAGTAAAAATGGGGCAGGGTGCAGGCTTGAGCCCTCTTGACATGATACTGTGATTAGCTTGCTCACAGTGCCAAGAGTGGCATGTACATCAGCCAGGGATCTTCCTCCTGCAGGCAGTGCAGTGATAGCCCAGAGCTGATTCCCAGGAACATTGTGCAAATACTACCTGGGATGAACATGATGTCAGGGAATAGGGCTTGGGACTTTTTTTCCAAGTCACAGAGTCAGAGAGGTTTATTAAGTTGGGGCTGTGGTGTTGTAGGATTTCTGCATTCTGGCTGCTTTTTAGCATATTGAGGGATTTAAGCAAATTGGAGATTTCAGAGTTGATCTGAAGACCACCTCAGCTCACAGAGCAGTCTAGGAGAACAAAGCAGCAAAGCAGGCTAGCTCTATTGTAGCTTAAATCTGTTTGTCTCTTTTCTTCCTTTTACTTCAACTTTCTGGGCTCTGTGAACTCCTTTGACAGCCTGCCTCTTTTGAAAGCTATCTTGAAAAGTGCATGAAGGTTGCTCCATGATTTGGAGTACTGTAAAGAAATTTATTCCATGTGCATAGAATCATAGGATGGTTTGTATTGGAAGAGACCTTAAAGATCATCTAGTCAAACCCCCCTGCCGTGGGCAGGGACAGCTTTCACTAGATCAGATTGCTCAAAGCCCCATCCAGCCTTTTCTTGAGGACTTCAAGAGATGGGGCAGCCACAGCTTCTCTGGGCAACCTGTTCCAGTGTCTCACCACCTTCACTGTAAAAAATGTCATCCTTATATCCAACCTAAACCTACTCTCTTTCAGTTTAAAACCATTGTCCCTTATCTTGTCATTACAGGCCCTGGTAAAAAGTTTCTCTCCATCTTCCTTGTAAGCCCCCTTTATATGTTGAAAGGTTGCAGTTAAGGTCTCCCAGAGCCATCTCTTCTCCAGGCAGAACAAACCCATCTCTCTCATGTGGGGTTAACTGCACAGTGTCAGGGTAGAGTATTACTGCTTCAGAAAGCCATTAGTCTTCTGATGCTTTAGGGATAGTGCAGTAGCTTGTTAACTGTGATTGCTATTTCTGAGCCTATTAGCTAGGGATTTGGGGGAGTGGAGATGCTGGATGCCTTCATGTGTAGATGGGTCTTCCTTTTTGGGTATGAGTGTGAGGTGTCCCTGCCCATGGCAGGGGGGTTGAAACTTGATGATCTTAAGGTCCTTTCCAACCCTAACTCTTCTATGATTCTACGAGTGGAGGAGGTAGTAAGGAGTCTAGAGTCTCTGCTAAGGGATAGAAAGTTTCTAGGTGAGGCAAAACCATGTAGGTTTTGTTTGTCTTTCCTGTTATGCTTTATTCCTACTAATTGCCTTCTTAAACTAGAGAATTGTTTAGTTTAAATCCAGTGCCAGTGGAGCCAATGAAAGTGGGTTGTTTTTTTTGTCTCTGCATCCCAGCCAGGCAGCTCTGTGTGTCACTACTGGTTTTCTGTCCCTGAAGCTAACTGATAGTGAGCCATATTAATACTGTTTGTGTACATTGATTCCAGAGTCTCATGAGTGAAGTTTACTTAGAGCTGATCAGTTTTTATGAAATTATTAGCTATTCTAGGAGACAGCCAGGTCCTCCTAACCCCTTCTGGAGGCTACAAGGCAGTATTTAGTCAGGTATGAACTAACATAGTGGTAACTGATGTATCTCCTATTCTTAATCCTTTATAATTTTGCATGCTCATGTGCAAAGTAGGAATAAGCTGTCAGTTTTTTTGTATTTCTAACTCTCTACTATGGTGTCACCTAGAAAAGTACGGAAAACATACTTCTTAAAAGCACTCAAGAAGGAGAACACAGCATACCCTTGTTAGAGAAAGAAATGTGATGAAGAGAGCTTTTTAGTCAGTACCACCTACACTGGCCTTTATGCAAAACTGGAGTCAGCAGAACAGAATGAGTAAAAGCCAGTCTCCCACCTTGTCCTTCCATTCCAGCCCCATGTGCCTACGCAAATATTCTGGCCCTGCTGAGAAACACTCCTAACTCAAGTTTCTGTAGCCAGCCTGTGATCTGGAAGTAAGGACTCCCCTGCTTCAATAAAAAAAATAGTTGGTGTGTGAAAGTTGGTCTGCATTTTCAGACAGTGGGCCACTCTAGAGGGTTGAAGGGCTGTACTGCAAAGGGTGTCCTTAGCTACTTAGCTTGCTCTTGGCGGGTCAGCTGCTGTTTCTGATATGCTAGAGCAATAAATCTTTGCTCCACTTTTTCTTACTAACTGGAGTGAATAGGATGACATTGTCTCCATTAGAGACCAACTTAAGTGAATCAAACAGTTTTTTCTGAGCAAAACCAGTGTTTTCAGAACAATTGTTCTACTGTTTCTTAATTATCATTTCAGAGAGAACAAGCAGCAGTTGAAATTCTGCTGTGTATGAGAGATCTGATTACAGAGGTGTTCTGAAGCTTCAAAATTTGTCTTTTAGTTTTGGGGCGCTGAATCGTAGAATTGGGTTGGAAGATCCAAAAGACCTTAAAGACCTTCTAGTTTCAACCCATTTACACACTTTGCTTCACAGCCAGTTCACAGCTGGAATTCTTTTAGTGATAATTGAGGGTGTCATCTAGTCATGTACACTCCTTTGTGACATAAAAAGGAAAGTTTAAAGAATTGGTAATGCTGAAACTTTCTGAATGGCTGGGCATGCCCAGCTTCAACTGGAGCCAGCAAGAAACCTGAATGCTTCATATCTTTAAAATTCAGAAGTCAGTTGAAAAATCCAGAGTGAAGAATACACGTTATCTCATATGTGATGAGGCTTTTACCTTTCTCTTCAATCAGATCCAATGAAAATGTATGCTCTCTAGGGTGGCAAAATTTGATTTTTGAGTAGTGTCCCAACACCAAGCTCATTGCACTTCATAAATGGGAAAACAGTCTAATGCAGCAAAGGATGAGAGTATAGGAGTACTGTGGAGTCCTATGCAATTGCACTTACCTGCAGTCAAAACGAATCCAGACATGTAAACATAGCCCGGTTTTGGTATTTGTTTCCCTCTGAAGCAAAGATACTGGCCTCTGCTGGAGCCCTGTCAGCACTGCATATGACAGGACTGATGCAAAATGGCACGGACTGTGTCCACCTGTAACCCTTTTGTAACTGTCTTGTCACCTTCTAGGTAACGCCCGGCTGCACTTTCTGGTCTTGGTGACAGGCTGTACATCCGTGGGAAAAATCCTGGACGCTGAAGTTTACAAAATTACTGCAACAGATTTCTGTCCTCTCCAGGAAGAAACCAAGGAAGAGGAGCGTGTTACTGCCTTGAAGAAAATCCTGAACTCTGGGATGTTCTATTTCTCCTGGCCTAATGCAGGCTCAAACTTTGATGTGACTGTGCGGGCTCAGAAGCAGGGTGATAACCACTATGAATCTGGTAACTCGTTCTTCTGGTTAGTACTGCATGTTATACCAAAGTCTTCCGTTTTCCCTACCTGCATCTTACTGGTCAGGCACTCTCAGAGGGAAATAAACATATGCATTTCAGATGCACCTCCATTCATCTCATTGTCATGTCATTTTAGAAGGTATGTGGCCTTAGTGAAATCGTGGTAAACCTGGGTCAAACACATAACTTCTGTTTAATTAAAATTAATCTGATAGAGAAATGCAATTGTAATAACAACATTTTGTGGTTTTAAGGAAACACAGGATGTACTGCTCACACTGCAGAAACATGTCTCTAGATGTCAAGAGTAGTTTCCTCTGCAGTTCTTTGTAATAATTTGCTTTAAAAGTTATCTAATAGAAACCTGCACTTGAACTGTTCATCAGTCCTGTTGTCTGTGCTGAAGCATCTTCTACTTCTTAAAAGTTTGTGCATTTAGAGTCTGTAGTTTAATGTTTCAGTAATACACCCCAGTTTTTACGCTGAAAACATCAATATTAATATGTTTTCAGCTCAGTGTAAATGTGTTGCATGGAAGAAAACTCCTGTGATACACTGCTCTGTACTTCCTACTTTCTTATGCTTACAAAGCAAAGAAACAGTATGTTTTGTTGTGGCAAGTAACAGTTGGGTAGAAAGGAGAACATACAATGCTTGGTTTTGTCTTCCCTAGGGGGCTTCAACATTGATTTAATTCAGTTTGTTTGCTTTATGTTTCTGGCAGAATGCTTGAATTTCCATACCCTCATTTTTTGTTCTTTTTAAACAAAAAAATAGTCACACAGGAAGCATAGTTGTACTGGAAATAAGTGAGGGTTATAGGATGTAGGTGAAAAGCAACTGGCAGAGTTAAATGTGGGTATGCTGCTAGACTGTGTGATGAGTCTTGTGGCCCAAAGTAGGTGAATATTAAATAAGCAAAAAAAAAGTTCATAATGGATGATAAATAAAAATGAGAGAGCAGTTCATCCTGGCTAAATAGTCTTTCTAGCCATGATGCAATTTTTGGCCAGTAAGATCTAGTGTTTTAACTCAGAAGAGAGATACGTAAAACTTGCTTTCACCTGTGCTAATTATGCATCACTCTCAAAGAGTTCACCAAACATGACAAGTCAGACACATGGCACAAATGAACTGTATTCCTGTGATAAAAATCCCAGGATGGCAGTATCCCTTAATAAAGAAATGACATTTAAAGCAGCTTTTTAGCTGTTCTGTCTTTTGAAACTTGTCTTCTTGTCGGATAGGTATTTGAACTTTCTCTCTTTGCTGTTCTGGCTAATCTAGAAGTAGCCCTTAAGGAGGTTCCATTCTTCTTATGTTGTAGAACAGGGATGGTGACAACATCATGTTTAGAAAATTTATCTTGAGGCAGTTATGTGATATGGGAAATACCAGGCCAAACAATAGATTTTTTAGAAAAGTAAACAATGGAATAAATAGTTACACAATGAAAAGTGTCAAATGTCCTTAGTTACAAGCAACACAAAGTGCCTGTTAAATGAACTGCAATAACAAAAATCATCTGCTGGGATTAGTCTGAGTGAGTTTGTGAGTAAAGCTAGTGGAAGGATGTGGAAGAGATACTGGAATCGTTTTAGAGCTGCTTTTTCAGTTACATATTTAGTTTTAAAAGGTAAGAATGGCTTGCACTTTTTTCAGAGAAATGCTGTACTCTAGAAGAACAGTTCTTCAGGGGTTTTGTTAGATGTAATAACTCTTGTATTATTGAGCAATATATGATCATAAAAGGGATTTTCTTGGCCCTCATCTGTGACAAAAGGCACATTTTGGAAAACCATCATACTAGAAGAGGCTAGTGTCACTGTTAACCAGGCATGATAGGTTTCTTAGGTTATTGATCTTAAAATAAATTGAAGGTTAAAACAGACATTCCTCTTAATTTTAGTAGCACTCTTTGCAATATCTCTGTTGACTTATGGGTCCAAATTTTTCTGCTTGCAAAAAATTTCCTGAAAATCCTTGTGGATTTTTAAATGGCTCTTCATCCTGTAGTGTATGCTAAAGTTGTCCAGGCAATATTATTCAGAAAGTAATTAGCTTGACAGCATTGTCATTTATGAAAAAGATGACTAAATTTCAATGTATTTCTGGAGCTGAAAGAGGTGACATTTGCATCTGAATTTATGAGAGAGAGGTATAAGATACAAGGACAGCACCTTGGTGGTAGCTGTGCTATTACAGTTTGCCATGTTCCATCCACTGTAGTAGTTCACAAGGTTTTCTTTCTGATATTTTCTGGTTTTGGATAAAGGTATAACAAAAAAGGGGTCACAAAAGTATTAATTGTTTTAGTTAGTGATTATTGTGGGGTGGCACCCATGGCTGTCTGTCTTAATTTATTCAGTAATGTATCTGTATGTTGTTGAAACTTTCAGGAACCAGCTCTTGCATGTGCCCTTCAAACACTACCAGGTGAACTGCTCTGACTGGTTACTGAAAGTGATGTGTGGGGTAGTGGATATTCGCACTGTTTATGCTTCCCACAAGAAGGCAAAAGCCTGCCTCATCTCTCGCATCAGCTGTGAGCGAGCTGGTGTCCGGTTTCACATTCGAGGGGTCAATGATGACGGACATGTGTCCAACTTCATTGAAACGGAGCAGGTAAGTGCATGTATCCACTAGCTTTGAATAATTCATTCCGCTCAAGTTTAAGTGGAGCAGAAATTCCAGTAGGAATTAGTGGAGCTCAGCAACTGTTTTTTTGCAAGAATCTTTAAAACACTGCATGGCAGATCTATTTGTTCTTGCCCATTCAGCATTTCTTTGCAATCTGTTCTTTTTCTGAGTTTCTGACTTTTCCATGAACACAGTTTTCACTAATAGTTATGGGGTTTTTTTCCTGAATGTGAAAGTCTGGCCTTTTGATATTGTAGTGAAATACATGCATGGGATTTTAAACCATTCAGAGAGCTCTGTGTATTAATACATGGGAAATCAACATGTGTAACAGTAAGTTTCTCAGCCTCATGGAACTTATTAGTTATCAGTCATGAGGCTCATGTATTGAACAAAAGAATGTTTTCAAATCTGTTCCATAACCAGTGTCACACTTTTATACATCGTGCTTGCATTTTAAAGTGTGTTTTTCTAAAATTCATTGTGTTTTCCATGCTATAAAATATTAGAGAAGAACTAGTTTGAAAGATTTTCTATAAAGTCATGGTCTCTACACTTCATTTCCATTTTGTTCATTTTAAATATCAGTGTTAGGTCATTCCACCAGGTTTGCTGGATTTGCCATTGAAAGTCTCTTGCACTGCAGTGGCGTAACTGTATCCGCACTAATGTAAAAGAATTTGGTTAGAGATGCTGGGGGTGATTTTCAGCAAAGGCTAGATCTTGGGATTTGCTTTTGGCTCTAATGAAGCCACTTAGAATCTTGTGATCATAAATATTCATGCTTCAAGTCTGCCTTACTGGATTGAAGCCATCACTTTGTACAAGATTTTTTTCATCCTCTCAAATGAGGATGAGTATTAACTTCCTGTTTCACAGGACTTTAGCAGACCAGTGCAGACAATGTTTATAGAATGTAGATAGTGCATGATGATAATGCATGATAGTGCTATGGTGAAGAACTTTAAGCACTCAAATATATCATTCTAGTTAAGAGGAAGTTGCACAGCAAAGGAGCTGTGTTAGCTGGGAGTCAAATCACCTTCAGTTAGTGAAGTAAATGAAGAAACCCCACCATTTTCTCGGTTAAGCAAATTCCAGTACAACTCATTTTGGAAGAGATTTTGCATTATATTCCCGTTTGCTTTGTGGGTGATTCTCTCCAGTGAGACATGGTATGACAGTTTTTATACATAAATGATAAAAATTTTATTTCCAGTTGATGTTGAGACAAAATATATGAGTGAAATGCATTCAGCAGGCTGCCTTGATTGGCACAGTCTAACAGCATAACAGTCAACTGGTTTTATTGCACGTGGTTTAACATACTACCTTGAAAGTGAGCAAAAAGCAGTGGACCCTGAAGAATCTGAGATCTTCAGTGCCAGCTGAAATGAACGCTTTCTTATTCAAGTATAATAACTTTTCCCTTTTTGACTAGAAGGAGTAATTACTTGCAGTCATAATCATCATACAGAAAAGGGTATCTCTATAAGCAAAATGGATAAATGGCTGGTAGTAGTTTTCAAAAATGGACAAGAATCTGTTCCTAAAATTGCATTGTTTTCACTGTCTTCCGGACAGATCTACAAAACTGTATGTAGTATAGATTGTTTTTATATGTGATGTATGTGTTGTATATATGAAGGTGCACCTACAATGAAAATAGATTGCTTATGTGATGCTCATAAGGGGAGGCTGATGAGACACCCTTACACGACACAGTGAGTGTAGCACAGAGATACTTAAGCTCTCTGTGTCATTAATTGTTCCAGGAGAGTTATAGCTGTGTCATGTAGGACTGTGCCTGATTGCTGAGGGTGGCATACTCCTCTCAAAAGGGCCCATACTTCAGCACTAGCATTTCCTCATGGCATTGTGTAAGTGTAGCAGCTCACAGTCAGTGCTATCCTTTCTGTTACCCTACTGCTCACGGCAGGCATGCCTTCAGTCTCCTGTTTGTCCAAAATTCAGGAATGTTTGGTTGCTTTCAAAATTTTCTCTTAAGATGTTGCCTTGGTGGTGCAGCTTTAACCTCTTCACCCTGTTCTATCTAAGGACACCTTAGACTTCACAGAATGCAGCATGACATCCCACTCATCAGAATGCAGGAAGAGGAACTGCAGACTGGTATTCCCCAGTCTGCTGGTGAGGTTTGATCCCCAGGACATGCCCAAAGCATGCACAACATGTGACTTTCTTGCACAGTGGTAAGAGTTCCCATTGGGATTGCAGGTGGCTCTTTGCTTGTGTCCTTCCTTTTCATGGTTTGCCTTCATTTTCAGTTGGCTAGCCTGGCAGCCTTCCACTTAGTGTTCAGGCTTCCACAAATTCTGCTGGTTGGATGCTGAGCTCCTCCCCTGCTGTGCTTGAGTCTAATGTCAGCCTCTGAATTCTCTGCTAATAATTCTCTTTTGTGCCTCTGTCCAAAGCAACTGCAAGGAAAGTTCTGCAACATCTACATCTTTCTAGAAAGTCTGTCAGTGCACTGGGAGAGCAGATGCAGATCTGCCCAACAAAAAGTGGAATTTCTCCTGGAATTTGGGAACAGAAGAAGGGACATATGCCATTTTAAGTTATAACATGGTACAGTCTGCTATTTTAGTTGAGTGCCTTCTCAGGAGCATTAGTGCAAAGTACATTTGCACGACTGATTTGAAGAGTGTTCACTTGCTAAAATGTAGAGAAAATAAAATGTTAGGGTTGTCAGCTTTCTTTCAGATCAGTGTCACATTTGCTGCACTGCACTTAGCAGTTGTCTAATTATGGGAAATACTTCTGCTATACTGCTTACTAGTTGGGTCAGAAGTAACTCATTCTATTTAATTATGCTCCTGGTGTACAGTATGTTGCAAATAATTAGCATGAAAAGTAAGACAGCCTTAGCATCCCAGCAGAAAAGCTGAGGATTGGCTCCCGGTGAGCGGCAAAGCATTACTTCATTGCTAATGCCTCCCTTAGCTGGGGCTGGATCAGGTTCTTATAGGAACTGCTGTGCTTTGTTCCTGGTCAGCCGGGGGCTGCTGTGAAGTGAGAGGACTGAAGGTTTTTGAGTGTTTTGCAACTGGGTAAGCAAAAGCACAAGAGTGAAGTGGTTATAGGGTGAAAGGCTATAGTAGGTTCAAAATTTTAACAAGGGTTTGCATTTTTAAAGGATTGTGTGGTTTTGGTTTTTGTTTTTAAAGCAGAAAAGAAGGTTGCTGTTGCTAATGGTGATAAACACTAGTTTTATGAAGCTGCATGTTCTAAGGAAACAAACGTTGGGCTAACCACTGGAATGCCTGGGATCCAGTTTAAGCTGCCGTCCACTTACCAAGGAAGAATCCTAGAATAAACTCTCTCCTACTTTCATAGTAGACTACTGACTAATTGCTTATGAAGTAATATCTTGGCTGAATAACATTGTGTTTCCCTTTGCTGCAGCCTGTACAGTATAATGGTTTGCTGGCTGTGCACTTTCATGGATAAATAGACATGAGGATTCTGAAAAAACAGGACTTTTCCTCCTTTTGTAGGAATTAACTTCTACTGTTTCTCTGTTTTTAGGAAATGGAGAAACAATTAGCCTTATCTTCAGGCAACTCTCTTATGCATAGATGGTATGCTTTTGTCTCCCACTGAGTTAGACTTGTGGCGTTTTAGCTCTGCAGTGAGTCATTTTTTTGTGGGCTCGCTTAACTGCTGTGACTCACAGTGTTTGAGAAGAAGGGGGAAGACAGTTAAATATCTCGCTTCACTTTTGCTTTTCCAAAAAAAAGAAAGGAAGAAAAATAACAAGCTACTAGAGGATCTTTCAGATGTTTGATCATTTGGCTTGCGACTTTACAAAGAAAAAGGAGGAAGACAAAAGTTAGGAAACACTTAAGGAAAAACAAAATATGAAACAAACAGGGATTTTTTTTTTTTTAAGTCCCTCTAACATGTTGTCATGGTTTAAGCCCAGACGGTAACTCAGAGCCATGCAGCCGCTCTTTCCCTCCCCCAATCCTTCCCCCAGCTCCCGGCGGGATGAAGAAGAGAATCACAAGAATGTAACTCCCATGGGTTGAGATAAGAACAGTCCAGTAACTAAGGTATAACACAAACCACTGCTGATACCACCAATAATAATAATGATAAGGGAAGTAACAAGGGAAGAGAATACAACCGCTCACCACCCTCCATCCGATACCCAGCCCGACCGAGAAGTGATCTCACCCTTCTGGGTAGCTGCCCCCAGTATACTGGGCATGACGTGCTGTGTTATGGAATACCCCTTTGGTCAGTTTGGGTCAGGTGTCCTGTCTGCTTCCTTCCAGCTTCCCTTCTTCCCTGGCAGAGCATGAGGCTCGGAAAGTCCTTGGTCAGAGTAAACATTACTGAGCAGCAACTAAAACCATTGGTGTTATCAGTGCTGTTCTCAGGTGGAAAGTCAAAACCACAGCACTGCACCAGCTACTAAGAAAGAGAAAAAATGACTGCTACTGCTGAACCCAGAACACATGTACTTCCCGATTTGCTACCAGTATTTTGTAATGGGATGGTAGCCCTCTCTACTTGCACTATTGCAGTTAATCCTCAAGTAGTTTTAAAATCCTTCTGTTTCCCAGTAATAGCTTATATGTTTCTCCTCACCTTTTCTTCCTCTCTAGTAATCCCTTAAAGTTGAGACTGTATTACATTCTTTCAATTCTTTTCTGCCGATATCATTGAGAAACAAGCACTCTTTCTTAATTTAGTTTGTGTGCCTGTCACTATTTACATTTCAGCTCCTCTCCCAATTATCCTCCATAAAGTTAGGCTGAACTCTTCACATCTTAGAATGTGACTTATGGGGAACAACTGTAATTTACTGAAGATTAATGAGTGGTTTCAGTTGTCTTCTCCTTCATGGAACTGTTTGAGAAAGAAAATAGAGACCTTGGGAAGCTATTAAAAGGAAATGCCATGAATTTGGATTAACCTTCCCTTTCTTCCAGTTTAAGAAAAAAATGTCGGGCATGGATTAAGAAAAATGATCCCTGTTTCACAATAACTCGTAGACCATGTTGGATAGCTCTCCAGGAGAGGAATGAATGCAATCATGTGGTTAATTTATTTTCTGGATCAAGTTTTAGTGTGGCCCCAGGCGGGGCAAAGAGGATTATTTTGGCAAGTATATTCTTGGATCCCGTGGTCTGGGCTAAAGGGACTCATGGAGAGGTATGTTTAGGCCATCTGTTACCCATGTTCTTTGTGGGTTGTGTGGCACAGCTGGGAATTGCAGAACAAGCTTTGCGAGTATCTGTTTTATCATGGATGGACTGTTTCTCTGTGTGCCCTTTGAGTCTGTAATGAATTTTGCTGTTTGAAGTTGTGACTGGATAGTTATTTATTTCTGATGAAGCTGAGTGATGGAGATTAATGAATAAATTATTCCAAGTGATGAACGGGCATAGCATGCTGGGATTAGAATACCAGCTGGTTGATGTGGATGTTTACTTCTTGCTCAGAAGCAATAGCAGTTTGCTTCTTGCTCAGAAGCTTACTAGCAGTACTGGTGCAGGAAGCTTGTGTTATCAGGAAAGGCCCTTGGATCACAGGGGCAAGGTCTGGCCATATGTAACAAGAAAGAAAGATTGAGAAACATCCTTTTGAACTGTCAGAACTATCACTCTTGTTCCTGGAGTCAGAGAAAGGGGCCACAAAAAGAGTCTAATATGGCAAGTTCTAGCATCAGAGGTCAGAGGACAAGCTATCTATTATCAGCACAAAGAGATCCTCTGCTTGGGTTAAGTATCCAGTCGCTACTATGTTGTCAGGTGGGAAACTGCAGGAAATGTGCCTGAAAAAACAACCAGCTAACTGGATTGGATTGTTCTATGAGCTAGACCCTTTGAGATTAATGAAGTAGTCATCAAGTGTTTTGA
The DNA here is from genome assembly GCA_025447955.1 of Psilopsiagon aurifrons. Lineage (NCBI taxonomy): Eukaryota > Metazoa > Chordata > Aves > Psittaciformes > Psittacidae > Psilopsiagon > Psilopsiagon aurifrons. Next base: position 10,919 of record JAOEHY010042958.1, on the reverse strand, counting down.
GGATTTGATAGGAGTGAACATTCTCCTTGGAGCAAATAGGCAACAATTCGCTGTCATTTTGGATCTAAGGCAAAGATAAGACTCCACAATAGTCTTACGAAGCCCAAAGACAGAAATTATGCAGTCTGTATCAACTATAATGACAAAGTGTTGTCTAAAATATAATGTGATTGTTGTTGAATGTTTAGAGAAAATCAAGTCTGACGTTCTTAGATGTACGTCTTGTCCACAAGTTAAGGAAAATGGAGGAAAGGAAAATTCTGGAAACAGGATATAAAGAACTGTTCATCTTCTGTGTTGTGACTTAGAATAAGAGAGACAGACTGATAGAGGAAAGGGTAATAAAATCAAAACTTGAACAACAAAAAAGTGGGATAGATATGTGCTTGTAGAAAAAACAACATTGTGAGTGAAAGATGATCAGGGTTTGGAGGAATGTAAGAAAAGAAATTCCTTACTTATCCATGCATAAATGCTGGAATAGAATACGTGTTAAAGTTGGGATCTTTTATTTATGACTGTAATTTTAACATGGACGCATTATCAGTGCTTATTTACACTTTTAATGAATGGGGTTTCTTATAGTGTACATGGGTGTTCAGTTTATGTCCATTTGTGAACTGGAAAGTCTTAGTCTTTCATCCTGCTTACTTAACAAGTCTGCTGGTAGGAAAGCTGTTGCTGCTATTATTGTGTAAGGTCAATGAGCATATACAATGGAAGGCAATGTCAAGATCAGGGGTTGTGTTCCTTGTAGTGGTGAGTGAAGGACAGTAGGTACTGCTGAAATTCAGGGAAGATTTGCATAGTTGTAATGCTTAATGGGTAGTCTGTTTAAGAAAGGAATGACTGACAGAAAAGTAATTTTAATGAGTCTCCCACTCATTAAAAATACTAGGTCTTTTCCCAACTCATGTGCAGCTTGGAAGAAAATTATTTTGGACTCATCTGCATCACAAGAATGAGGTGAGAAGATTGCGAAAGAGCACAGGATTGCTCCAGAGAACAGGATGATGAGCCTTGTGAGTGAAAGTTAAAAAAAATGTGCTAATGTCAAGAACTTCCTTGTGAATGACTGTTGGAGAGGCTGTGCTCCCAGTTCAGAAACCTCATCTGAATTTCTAAAGGATGCATGGGAATGTGCATAAAAACGTCAGTTTCTTTAAAATGCCCTATCATCACAAGAGAGTTCTGTACTAGACCCCATCCTGGAAGAGGACCCCCATCAGGGTGTGGGCATCCTCTTTAGATCACAGGAATGATTCCCAAACAGTTTGAACTTTTTTGTTGTTGTTTTTAAGTTCTCCAAGAGGACAACTTAATAGAGCCAAAAACAGTTAGAAAAGGTAATGGGTAAAAAACAGTGAATAGAAAATACGAGTGATAGTGGTAATGAACATCTGTTAACTCTTATGATGTTGAAACACTAATAAGTGGAAATATGAGCATCTGTTAATGAAGAAAGGCAGAAACGCTTGATCAGTATTTTTCTCTTTTATTTGACATAAAGAAGGCAGGTATATATATTCGTGGTCTGTAACTGGTGAAATACTTTCCATTTAAACTGTAGCTCAGCAAGATGTTAAACTGCAAATATTGAAATTAGAATTATTATTACTATCTTTTAATCAGTGGGTCTGCAGAATTTGCAGCTGGGACTTCTGAAAGAGCTGGCCAGAGAGATACTTGAGCTGTGAATTTTTCAGGTAGTTATGGAAACAGCAATGTTCAGAAGATTGTAAAGAAAACTGAAACTCTGTGGCAAGCTGCCTGAGTGGCCAAATTGTACTTCATAAAAAACTTTCCTGTATTCATCATCATTAGATGCTTCAGTTCAACTCATTCATCTCTAAGGTGATGACTGTTGCCAAATTTTGAAGTGAGCCAGTCCTGACTCTTTTTTTGCATAGATTCAGGACCTCATCCTCATTTAGTATGAGTCAGGATAATGCTAGGCTGTCAGTAGAGCTACAGAAATTTGCTTTACCTTCGAATTAGCTCCTCTGGGTCCTCTACTGTGAATGAAAAAGTGACTCAGTGTTTGGAAGTCACTGACTCATTTTGGTACGACCTGTCCCAGAGAGGATGTGATAAAGAGGAAGAAGGTGGGCCTGCTCACTCCTCCTGTAGTCCATCTGCAGGACAAATGCTTCTGAGCACAGAATTGCACACAGGTGCACCAGCGTGTTCCTGTGGTAATTAGCTTCTGCACTCAGGTACCATCAATGTTTAGAAAACTTTACTGGGAGAGCATTTTTTAGAGCCACATTACTTGACGTGAGGCAGGCCTTTCAAGAAAGCTTCTCTGAGCACCCCCCTCACTTGCAAGGGGTTGTGCAAGGACGCAATGTGAGAGAGAAGGGTTCTTAATTCATTAGTGTGAGGCTAAAACCATAAAACCATACAGTTTTGCACTACATCTGGGCTAGCCATCATTCTAACACTGACACAATGTCCCTGACAAAGCCTCTTAAATCTTTCTTCTTGGTGAAATGGGGATAGTTGTAAATGCTCTGCAAAAATATTGTAAAGATTGATTAGATAAAACTGGTGACAGAATATTTAAATGCCCACCTCTCTGGTGTAGCTACATACTACTTCTTTTCATACATGTAGCTCTAAGAATTATACACTGGTAGTGATTATATAAATATGAGGAGTAAACTAAGGCACTTCCCCTGAGCCCCCCAGCCAGCACTTCTAGTGGCAAACCCAAAAGCACAAACCACACTCAAGCTGTAGAATAACCCATTTTCGTGTTCTTTTCTATTTTGGGAGCTACTAGCTGGCTGGCAGCAGTTGTGTTAAATGATACGATGTGCTTGGAGAAGCAGCTACCTGGATGACCTGGATACTGTTCCTCCACAGGCCTGCAGGAGACTCATTGTCATGCATGAGATAACAGAGATGAGTATCATATGTCCTCCATGGAAAACAGCCAGGATTCCATTACTAAGTATAGGTCAGGGGTGTGAGCCAGGCTTCGCACAGTTGCTCTGTGGTCATGCTGGGCCTGAAGATAGTACCTTTTGTGCTAAGTTAACTTGTAACATTTGCTTGGGGGCTGGTGGAGGGGTAAGGCAAAGGGGACCATCAGCCTTTGTACTTAGCATAGATGTGATTCAAAATCAGCTTGTTAGCAGTGATCATAAGAATATTAAAGGAGAGTTTGAGGTCTGGTTAGGGGAGGAAATAGACTCTAAGTCTCCTGGAAAAGAAGTAGCTCACATGCTGTTCACTGTATCTCAGAATGGGAGTGGCAAAGCTGCTGGCTTATTTGGACGCTGACAAGGCACAACATGCAGTGAAATAAGGAATAGTAAATAAAGCAAGAGATAAGCTTATCCCGCACCTGGCATTACCAATCATCGGTCACAAGGAGCAATGACATTTTGCACAGTTAAATTTTGAGTGAGACAGAGTGAGAGTATATGGTAGGTCTTCCGGAGCGTCTCCACTAGTAGATCAAATCCATCTTCGTTGCGGATGAAAGATTCCTTTCTTCTTTGCAGTGTTGGTGTTTTAAATTTTTTCTTATTTCTGGTGAGTAGTAAATTGATTCTGTTGCAATGACATGAAAGCAAATACCTTGTGCTTTGTTTCACTGCCTGTGAGACTACGGAAAAGTGGCTGAGCAGTAAGTGGATACGGTGAGATACATGGTTTACTTTTTTTACCTTTTGAGTTCAGCGTCGTAATCTCTCACCTTAAGAAGAGGTCACAGACTGATAGTTCTAACTGCCACACTCCTTCCCTTTATTGCAGACAATTTACTTGGATGATGACGTCTCTTCCTTTGTGCAGATCAGAGGTTCTGTTCCACTATTTTGGGAGCAACTGGGGCTTCAGGTAAACATACAATCAAAAAGCCTACCTTACTTATCTCTCTTGCTACTCATAATTCAGAACTTCAATAGAATTTAATCAGAGGTTTTTTTAAAGAGCTGCAAAGCTCATTCAGTGAAAATGCTGAGCTCAGTCATTTTAGGTTTACATTTTTGGAAATTCTGCATGTTCAGATAAACAGAACTATATCAGGCAAATAGCTATAGTTAAGTTTAATATTTTCATGTGTTTGTGTGCCTCTACAGGGAGCTGTTTGTAAGGGACTGTGTCCTAATGTCCTAAGATGAAACTTACAGCAGTGCCTTTATAACATTTTCAGTTTGATTTGGAATAACCTTTCCTTCTAAAATGCTTGGTTGGCTTCAAGATACTGACCTCCCCAGTAAAATTTGGAGTGTCTAGGAATACCAAGAGCTCTCTAGGAGTACATTACCTTGAAACAAAATATAATATCTGGATGGTGTGTTTGCTACATATCAGTCAAAAGGGTGATGATGATCTAATCTGATCTTCTGCAAGGCAAAGATGTAGGGTTTTGTCAGGAAATTCATCAAGCCTAGTGGCTTACATTTCATCTGTGACTTGCATTTTATATACAGTTACAAGATCAAATAAGAATCTTTCTAGCACTCTTTGCATTCCCCTAACAGAGGGATAAGCAATTGGAATGAGTATGCACTTATTTACATATACACTGGTAGAGAGAATGCATAAAATAACTGGCTTTTTAGATACTTTCAAGATTATTTGATACTTTCTTGTCATTAAATCTAGCACCTAGGCACTATTCAGAACTACTAGAAATAGGGCAAAAGAAAGATTACTAAATGGTCTGTGGTGCTGTCTGTTAGCACCATCCAGTGCCACACCCGCTTGTTTTTATAAAGCGGGTCTGCCCTTATGGTCATGCACGCGTCCTGCTCATGATGTAGCTGTATTCAGCACTGTTGTTCCTTATGTTATGAAGACAAAGAGCTCTTCCTGAAGTATTTTTGGCTAATGGGTAGCATCTCCAGTTAAACAGAATTTTCAACTTTTTAGTAGGGGCACAGTCTACTTTTTGCCTAATCTGGATGAGATATGCAGCTTTTATTTATGTTGATGAATACTCATAACTCTTGTTCCTTGGATGTGAATGTGCTGGCACTGATGTTAGACAGAATTATGGAAACTAACCTCATGAAAAACAAAGGAAGATGATGAAGTACAGGAAACAATGCATGATCCTATAACTAATTAGCAGTATAGTTTTTGGAGAGGAAAGAATCTGTCTGCATACTGTAATAACAGTAGCCATTATTCAAAAGGAGTTTAGGGCTCCTGTTGTTGACATGCATATTAAAAGTCCTCTTAGACTGATGACACAGGATTTTTTCCTTCCTATTTCGAAAGGACTGTTCTGATGCTTTTTTAGTTTGTGCCAGTAATGAAAGATGAAAGAACTTGGGACATGGAACCCATGGAACTGGCATAACTGCAGCCTTTTCTGCCGAGGGAAGGGCAGAAAGAATGCTGGGCACACAGCATACTCCTGTGAGGCAGTGTGGGATATTTGCTAGAGGAAGCTGGCAAAGGGATGTGGTTTGTTTGGCTATAAAAAGATGTGTAGTTATTCCTTTGCTTAATGATAATCATGTTTTCACTTCTCTTTGAAAATGTTGTCTAATAAAAGCTGTGGATTTTGTATTAAGGATATTATGTGTGGGGGTGTGTGGAGTCAGTTGTAGGTGTCTAGTGCTGTAAAAGAGAGTCTTTTCTCTGAAGGAATAAGGGAGACATCTAGTGATTTAGGACTCTAGCAGTTTAAGAAGTTATTTTTCTCTTTTCTTTTTTTTTCCTTCCAATATATCCTTTTAGGTGGGTTCCCATCATCTAAGGCTTAACAGAGGTCTAGAAGCTAATGCTCCTGCCTTTGACAGGTAAGCTTCATTCCACTTGACAATAACACAGCAGCCTGGCATTTAACCAAGATTCACTTCATGCCTTCATAGTAAATCCTGAGAGATGTAAAACACACAGCTAGTCTCCCAGGTGTTGTGGATTATTAAGTGGATTTACTTAATTTATTCACTTAATTTTGTGCACTTTCCTTTCTGTTTTCAGTTGTAATTGATTTAGTTTGGTTTCCTGGCTTGTTTCTCTAAAAGCTAAAAAATACCAAGTAACATGCAAAAGGATGGTCTGTGTAACCCTTTGTGACCCAAAAAATGTGAATTTGCACTGAAAGTACACAGAATATGTGTTCTTTACCACTGTAACACAGGTAATCAAAAAGTGAACACTGCTTCCATTCAATTATGGACTTATTTTTCTACCCACTGATGTCTTATTCTATGTTCAGTATTGTGTGGAGCTATCATGCTGGTGCTTTTCTACTTTAGCCAAAGACTGGCTTGTAAAACTTTTTAAACCATTAAGACTCTGCTTTAGCTGGAAAGTGTAAAATAAAGGCCATGCATTAGCTTGATTCCTTTGAATGTCTATGAAGTGTTGTCCTTTAAGGGCAAACTCCCATGGATATCAGTGGAAACATTGACTGAAAAGGACGTGAAGAATTCAGGCTGAGGAAAATTTTCAATGCGTAAGTGCCAGGTCATGTGATTAGTTTCTAGTTTGGCTTGGTTTTGGCAAATCAGAGTTTATGTTGATTTTGGGTAAGGCCTCTTAATTATCTGATTTCACTTACTACAACTGTTAGCAAACATGATGTTTGTGACTATTAAGTTTTGCAGTACTGAAGACCCCAAACAGGGATTAGAACCTAAAGGGACTATGCACCATTAGCAGTCCCTGCTCCTACGGGCCTTAGCTTACTTTCTTCAAGCTTTTTAAGGTTCTTAAATCTAACTGAATTTAAATGCCTTTGAGACTCACGGTCTTGTGGTCATCTGGAGCTGTGGTAACTAGCCCTGCCAGCGTCCTTGACGCTCCATCTTAGAGGTTTGCATTCCACAGCAGAGAGAATTTATGTAAGAATAAAACAAGAACTTATTTAGCATCCTCTTGTGCTGTCCAAGAAATTGAGAGTACCTCAGCAAGGTACTTAGAGTAGCTTTCTTTTAAGAAACATGAATGTGAGTTCAGTTGTACTATTCCTTCTTTCCACTGTGCACAGTAAAGCCTTTGGTTTGATCAGGTTATGGATGTCTCCACTGACAGATCTGCAAAAGACAGTCTTTTGAAAATGGGCAAAGAATAAGCAACTGCGTATAAGTAAAAAGACCCTGGAACTTAACAACCTGATACATCTTTTCTGAGAATGTTAGCTTGGATGTAGCTGATTAAATTTAACCATCTGATAGGTTAATGTGTTGAGAAGGCACTATGGGAAGTGAATGGTAATCTTGTTAGTGGATCTTTTGTGTCCTCTCTCCCTGGGAAATCCTCAGGCAGCTTTGCTGACAGTATTTAAGCAGGTGATCTAATCTCCAGCAATTATGTTGCATGGAGGCAATATTATCAAAGTAGGATTTTGATGCTGGGATCAGAGAGGTGCAAATGTATGGGAAGAGTTGGCATACAGAGAACTGGTTGCAGAATCAGGAACATAAGTAGCAGCAGAAAGTATTTTTAGCCATGTTTCTTGAAGGCCATCATGATCTTTTTCTTTCTTTTATCCCCTTCCATAATTTTCCTTGGGGCTTGTTTCTGGCTTATAGGATTTAATGGTGCATGCCAGAATATGTGTGCTTGCTATTTTCCTGATGCTTTGCCATTGCATGTCACTTTGCAACATGTAAGAGTTTTTTGTTTATGTGAGAGTTTATTTTTTTTCTTGTCTATTTCTACCCAGCTTCCTTTTAAGCGCTACCAAAGAGGTGTTAGTACATGATGGAAGATGACTTTAAGTTCCAACTGTTTCCTAATGAGCCAGCGCAACTCCTGTAGCACATGCATGCCACCTGAAAAAAAAATTACTGGGAGGAGAACGGGTGCCTCTGCATCTGGCTAAACGCTCTTGACTCTCACCCATAACATCAGGTTTTGAGAGACAGCATAGATGCCAAAAAACCCATCCATGTTAGACTTGTCCTATTTTGTTTTTCCTGAAGAATCTGGGTCAGGCCACTTGGCTGAAAGGACCTTTGGTCTGATCCAGTGCAGCAATTCTTCTGATTACTAACCTTCTGGCTTAATTTAATTAAGCTGAGAGTGAATCTCTCAATGTTGCAGTAGGTTAGAGATGTTTGAGCTCTGTCATCTATGGCATGTGTGTTTGTGCCACTCTGGCTTTGGCACTGGAGTCCTAGGCCCCATTGCTGCTGCTATCTCTTTGTAGGCTCAGCCCTGCAAGATGCTGGGCAATTCTAGTTACAGTGTAATATGTTTTTTCTCTTGTTTTTCCTATATAGTTCCCAGGCTGACAGCCAAGAGGTAGGAGCATACAAAGGACAAAGCTAACAGTGACATAAAAGATCTGGGGCCTGTTTCCTAAGGTGTCTCTTTCTTTAAGTTCAGTACAGAATACTGTGCCCGTTAATTGCATCCTTTCACCGTTTGTATTTTAATAACTGATTGCAAGGAAACTGAGGAAGACATCTGTAGCTGCTGCAGCTGAAATTTTCCACTGGATGGAGCGACCAGTGATCTTGACTTCCGTATTTTCAAAAAGGTAGTAGGCAACATAACATGTTTTTTTTAGTACCAATTATGGTTACTTTTGCTGTAGGCATATGATGCTTCTGAAAGAGCAGTATGGAAAACAAGTGATCGTTAACCTGTTGGGAAGCAGAGGAGGGGAGGAGGTGCTCAACAGGGCTTTTAAGGTAAAAGCAATATTTATTTTTTTTAACTGCTGATTTCCCCTGAGCCTTCATGTTCTTCTGTTTTCCTTCTGGCCCAGCAGGTGATGAACAGTGAATCTAAAGAAACTCTTATCTCTTTATTAGATACTACATACGGGGAGGGTAGTGCTTCATAGTCTCATGGCTTAATTTCCAGCACTGCCTTCCTACTTATCTCTTCACACATTTGTGCACGTTCTCTTTGATCGGGCTTTAAAAAAATATTGCCTTAATTCACCTAAGAGTAGTTCTCATTTGCAAAAATGAATTGTGGTCAGTTTTGTCATAGTATGTAGTCACCTGTGCAGTCAGATGCCTGATGGAATTGCTGGAACTGCTTGGGGGCAGGCCCTGACCCTGGCTCACGGAGCGTAAGCCAGCTGTCTTGCTCTGATTTTAATGGGAAATAGCTATCTTGCACTGACTGTGATGGGAATTAGTTGCCCGAGTACCAGATGACAGTGATGCATGGAGAGAGGTTTTCCTGGCCCCTAAATGTCCCTAGGCACCACTAGTACCTGAAAGCAGGAATGTCAGGCATTGTAGAATTAAAGCTGCACTGAGCTTTAGTGCAATAGTGTCATGGCCAGATTTTTCAAACTAATGTGAAACCACAGATTGGCACAGAGTGGGGTTTGCAGCAGTGTAATAGGTGTCTGAATCTGGCTGTCGGTTGATGGAAGTCTGCCTCTAAAGCACCTGTTGCTTTAGAAACCCAATACTTTGGAGTATGTCTCACTAAGAATAATATGAAGAATGGCTGAAGTACACACCTGTAGTAAGTGTTATCTATTTATCATTGGTAAAGAGTGATGCAAGAGTCTGAGATCAAATGTTTACTATGTGAAATGTTGTAGTTAAATAGAGGGATTTGTTTCCTTAACTGTTGGAATAGTCTACTTGAGACAAGGAGTGGGTGAAAAGTTTTAGCCGTTTTTCTGTGTGACCATTTCCTTCTCCTCCAAAAGAGCTGGGGAGGACTCTCAGCTTTCCAAGTGGAAACTGACAAAGTGAAGGTCTTCTTCTGTACAGAATATGGCCAAAGAGAGTATTTAGACTAAGTCTTGCAAGGCAACGAGGAAGGTACAGAACTGAAGTCTAGTCGTGGCTTCTGTTTTCAGCTTCTCCTTGAATTTCTGCATGACACAGCTAAGACTCTATAATGTCCTGTTTTCCCTACCTTTAAAATAGCTTTTATAGTTTATTTTGCAAAAACACTGACATTTAAGGGTAAGGGAGAATCACTTCTGAATACTCAAATAACTTATGGGGTTACAAATCTGACATTTCTTGTGAATTTAATGCTGATATTTTATCAAACTCCTACAATGTTTAAGGCCATGTTCATGCCAAGTACCATACAACCAGAAGGTAAGTCAGAAACAGGGCATCTCTAGAATAAATACATTGCATTTGTTCATTTAGTTTAACTAAAGACCAGTTTTGTTTAAATTGTTAAAAATTATCCCTGCTTAAAAAAAAAAAAATTATGAAAGCATTCTGTAAGCTGAAAGAATTAAGGCTAAAAGCACATAAACCTGGAATTTTGTTCCCACTCAAAACAGCCACCTCTTGGTCTTACCTTTGTGTTTTAATAAAACAATGTTTGGAGAGACTATATAGTTAATTTTTACTTAAATGATTCTAAAAGACTTGAATTAAAAGTAAACTAATTTATAGGGAAATGATTTGGAATGAAAGCTTTTTTCCTCTTCTGTCATTGGTTTATTTCTTTGTTTCTCCACCTTCCTTTGCTTGTATTTTTTCCTTTTCTCCCAGCTCTTGCTGCAGTCTTAGTAATTCTTATCAGAGTTGTTTCAAAATATTCTTGTAATTACTGCTGGGTTCCCTTGATCAGAATGTCACCACTACCAATCCTTCATACAACAGGAACAAATGAAAAATTGTATATGACCAACTGGTTGCCAGACCAAAAATCAATACTGTTCTCAGTAATGCTGTTCCTCCCATAATCATTCTCAGTAACAGGTGTAATTATGTTTACAGTAAAAGTAGTGCTGTAGCTTAGAGTTAGGAATACTCTGACAATGATCTACACCGAGGCAGTGAGTAAATGCCCTCCTCAAGTGCATTACTACTGCCAGCAGCTGTAAAGGCAAGTTGAGGTGTCAACAACAGAGAAGTGGATACCAAGTGTTCTGGCTTTTGTAACAGCGTAATGAAATATATTTTGCGCATCTCCCTCCAAAATCATGCATAGTTAGAGTTAATGTAACAGTTTTCTCTGGCTTTGTCATGGAGAGCAGGATTTATTGTCGTATCTATTAC
>JAOEHY010042957.1:7184-22807 GCA_025447955.1 Psilopsiagon aurifrons | reverse complement strand
ATGTACTAAGCAGTAACTAAAACATTGGTGTTATCAGCACTGCTCACAAGCCGAAAGTCCAAAGAAAAAAAAAAAAAACACAGCTCCACACCAGCTACCAAGAAGGAGAAAAATGACTGCTACTGCCGAACCCAGGACACAACTGTATAGACAAAGTCTACCTCAGATTATGATACAAAGGCATAATGTGAACATGCATGTCCAGGCTGCCATCAGCTGCTTCTCAGAAATTCCTGAAACCTGAATAATAGTACCATAGAGCTACAGAATATGGAATGGAAGAATGGAAGGGAACTCAAGGATCATCTAGTCCAACATCCCTGGCAAAAGCATGACCTAGACTAGATGGCCCAGAACCCTGTCCAGCTGAATCTTAAAAGTGTTCAGTGTTGGGGAATTCACCTCTTCCCTGGGCAGATTATTTCAATGGCTGATTGTTCTACTTATGAAAATCTTCCCTCTTGTGTCCAACCAAAATCTCCCAGGGATTAACTTGTCCTCCACTGTCCTGGGTTCAGCAGTAGCAGGCATTTTTTCTTGTTCTTAGTAACTGGTGCAATGCTGCGTTTTTGACTTTCAGCCTGGGAACAGTGCTGATAACACCGATGTTTTTAGCTGTTGCAGTAATGTTTAGTCTGACCAAGAAGTTTCTGAGTCTCATGCTTTGCCAAGGAGGAGGGGAAACCGGGAGGATGCAGAGACAAAACACCTGTCCCAAAAAAGCCAAAGAGATATTCCACACCACAGCATGTCATGTCCACTATATAAACTGGGGGCAGTTACCCCGAAAGGTTAGGTCACTGCTTGGTCAGGCTGGATATGAGTCGGTGGGTGGTGAGAAGTTTTATTCTCTTCTTTTGTTATTTCCCTTATTATAATTATTGGTGGTAGCAGCAGTGGTTTGTTATAACTTAGTTACTGGACTGTTCTTATCTAAACCCGTGGGAGTTACATTCTTCCAATTCTCCTCCCTATCCCTCCAAGAACAGGGGAAAGAAGGGTGTGAGGAGTGAGCTAATGGTTACGTGGATCCGGATTGCTGGCTGGTCTTAAACCATGACAGCTCTTTTTGGCACCCAACATGGGGCACAAAGTGTTGAGATAGCAACAGATCAGACTAAAGCGTGTCTAATCATATCTGTGATCAGCTTTCATTGTTTTGGATTAATGGTCACTCATCACAATGCTGATTTATTACCTCTCAAAGTTGTTGCTCTTGATCTCACAGTTTAAGCATGTCATACCTTACTTACAGCTGACGTTTGCTGTGCTAGCATTTATTGGCTGGGGGCTTTGAGCTAAGGTTCTTGCTTTAGTGTACTTTATGGTAATGACTTATAATACAATAGAATCATTGATCATGAAACTGATCTGGCTTGCATTCCCAGTGTGGTCACCACCTCTATACTGTGGGAGTTATGTAATAGTGTACAGCAATTACACATCACTTTTCCCCTCCTCGGGTGGTCAGCCTACACGGGAGACATTCCCTAGTGACTAGTACAGCAGCTACTCAAAGTCTGACCATAGCAGGCAAGGCAGCTACTCCAGCTCCAAACACAGCAGCTACACCAGCCCCAGGGACAAGTACAGCAGCATCATTTGAGAGTTCTGAAGGTTCTAGTCCACTGGGACCCTCCAGTGCTCTGGAAGCGTCAGAGATGGAAGGCAGCTGTATGGAGTCCCCAACAACAAGTTTCAGAAACTGCTGAAGGGAAGGGTGAATTATTTTGAGCCTGGTGGGCCCATGACACTTCAGGCCATCAGAGCAAAGATGCAACATACAGATGGACTCATGATCGAGGGGTGGACTTAGCAATGGACACTGTTGCCCGGGCTATACATGAGTGTGAACACTGCATACAGCCCCTCCTGCTCTGAAAGACTGCTCTGAAAGACTGCCACAAAAGATGGAGTCCAGCATCATGGACTGGATGGACTCAGCAGCATTACAGTGATTGGTCCATACACAAAGGAATGATCTCTCTCTCTCTGTGGATGCATATATATATGCATAGAAATGAGATGAGAGTGATGGCATATTGTAAATGTGGGATCTGAGCATGATGTGAATGGTATGGAATAAGGGGTGGGTACTGTCCTGGGCTCAGCAGTAGCAATCATTTTTTCTCCTTCTTAGTAGCTTGTGCAATGCTGCGTTTTTGACTTTCAGCCTGGAAACAGCGCTGATAACACCGATGTTTTTAGCTGTTGCAGAAATGTTTAGTGTGACCAAGAATTTTCTGAGTCTCATGCTCTGCCAGGGAGGGGGGGAAGCCAGGAGGAAGCAGAGACAGGACACCTGACCCAAACTAGCCAAAGAGATATTCCATACCACCGCATGTCATGTCCACCATATAAACTGGGGGCAGCTACCCGGAAGGGTTGGATCGCTGCTCGGTCAGGCTGGATATCGGTCGGCGGGTGATGAGCAGTTGTACTCTCTTCTTTTGCTATTTCCCTGGTCATTATTATTATTGGTGGTAGCAGCAGTGGTTTGTGTTATACCATAGTTACTGGACTGTTCTTATCTCAACCCGTGGGAGTTACATTCTTTTGATTCTCCTCCTCATCTCTCCGGGAACAGGGGGGAGAAAGGTGGGTGGGGGGAGTGAGCTAACTGCTGCGTGGCTCTGGATTGCCAGCTAGGCTTAAACCACGACATCCACTCGCACCATATCAGCTTGTCAGTCTAATTTATCATAGAAGGTGATCAGGGCTGTCAAGAGCAAATTGCTCTTAGTGAATCCTTGCTGGCTTTTCCCAATCAAGTGCTACTTTTGACTTGTGATAGCCCCCTGAAGGATTCATTTCATAACTTTCCCAGGACTGAAGTAAGACAGGTGGGCCTACAATTTCTGAATCCTCTTTTGTTGATCCTCCTTGTGTCCACCCAAAAGTTAGGCATCCACCTATAAACCAGGTGGACATAAATTTTCCCTGGTAAACTCTCCTAAATCTTCTAGACATACTGCTTGATACACCTAGAACTTCCTAATCCCTTATACTACTGAGTGGGTAGCCCAAACATCCTGACACTTGCAGGATACTCAGAAAAAAATTGCTAGGATTCGTACTCATGTCACCTGAAGAACCTGATGCAATAGTTGTTGCCAGGCCACAAAGACTGAAGAGCAGCTTCCCCCAAAAGTTGGAAAAAGGTGGTATTCCTTCTTCCCCTCATTTTATGAAGTATTCACCAGTTAAATTATTCCTACAAGGTGCAGAAGACAGGTTCAACTCCTGATTCTTAAATTTCTCATTACTCGGGTGGACACTTACTATTGCCAATATTTCACCATGCTGAATGTAACCCAGGTGTCCCATCTTGATCATGACTACTCACATCACTTAGCTGGAGAGCTGCGCTCCTTTGTTCATTTGTCAGTTTCACCAGGAGATGCTGTCGTGGTTTAAGCCGTAAATCAGCCACGCAGTTTGCTACATGGAGAATCAAAAGAATGCAACTCCACAGGTTGAAATAAGAACAGTTTAATAACTAAGGTATAACACAAACCACTACTGCTACCACCAATAATAATGACAAAAGAAATACAAGGGAAGAGAATACAACAGCTCACCACGTATACCCAGCCTGACCAAGCCATGCACCCCCACCACCCTTCCAGGTCTCTGCTCTCCGTTTCTGCATCCTGGGCATGACGTGCTGTGGTATGGAATACCTCTTTGGTCAGTTTGGGTCAGGTGCCCTGTCTCTGCTTCCTCCTGACTTCCCCTCCTCCCTGGCAGAGCATGAGGCTCCAAAAGTCCTTGGCCAGACCAAACATCACTAAGCCATAACAAAACATTGGTGTTATCAGCACTGTTCCCAGGCCGAAAGTCAAAACCACAGCACTGCACCAGCTACCAAGGAGAAAAATGACTGCTACTGCTGAATCCATGACAGATACTGAAGAAATCAAAGCCATATCTCAGAAGTCACCTAGGAAACTGATAAAACTCCAATGAGAGATGAAGGTACTACAGACAAATCTAGCAGAGCCTGAGTTAACCTTCTACCAGTAAGAATCCAGAAAGTCCTTATTTTGTCTGATATAGCCTACTCCAGGGCTGTGGTTGCTAACTAAAGTCAAATCACTTTCTGTGGCCTGATTTAGTTCCTAATTCTCTGGGATAAACAAGACCTGGGAGACATGTGCCTCTTCATTTCTGACTGATAAACCTGAGTGGCTCACTGTTCTGATGTTTTTAAAGCAGATTAAAGCTGAAAGTTCTCACTCTTTGTGAACATAAGAATTTATGCAGGACTACTAAGTCCTAAACATCTGGCAATTACAGGCAAGATCTTGTCTCAAAATTTCCACCTGTTTAAATGAGCTTTATATATTCTCACAGCAGCAGAATTTCAAAGCTATTACCCTAAGTGTTGGGAATTGCAGTGCTCAGTAATGAACCACGCATTCTTTGTTGACTACCCTTTGGTATTTTTTCATTCTATTGAATGTCTTTTTTGACACATGTAACAGCTACAGTTGGTTATATGTATTCTGATTAAATTAATTTCATGGTAAAATGTTACTGAGTCCAGCATGCTTTGTCATAAATATCTCGGGTTTGACAAAAAGGTCATACAGGGCATGGCATTTTTCCCATGGATTCCTGGACTGCCTCAGTATTCCAGGTTTCAAGACAGATCTGCTAGGAAAAAAAGGATAAAGGCATGGTTCTTCCAGTTTTCCCATTTCCAAACCATCGTCTGATAGCCACAACTATCAGTATTGCTGGTAAGCTGTTTTTATTCAGGTTAGAGACCTGGAGATCATGATGTGCTTTCTCTCCGTCTATTATTCTGGCCTTTTTCAGGCAGATCTCCATATATACTTCTTCAAGGCTAGGATCCAGGAGTTTGTAACTCCTTAACTCCAAATTGCCCAGTGTCAGAATGCTGGAGTCCCAGCATTGATCGTATGTGTGCACTTAGTCATGCCAGAGGTCTCAGTTGATCTACCATGGAGCCAGGTTTTAACCAAGTTGATCTACAACAGAGCCATGCTTTAACCTGAGCCGCAGACTGTATGGTCTCAGGCTATTGCTTAGTCATATCACTGTTCTTGTCAAGTTTAATTCTACAAAGAGCAAAAATGGGCAACTGACAGGAATTTCAATTCTTGTGAGCAGACATGCAGCGAGTTGAAACAGTGTAACAGCATTTTCTGACATAAAATTTCCTGAAAATTTCTGGCTCCCTGAGAATTTAAGAGTCTTTTGTCTAGACATTATTTGCCCTGTCTATTCAGCTTAGATCAGAATAAATCTTGCAAATAAACACAACAGAAAATTTTGCCTCCTTCTAGCATCAGCTCCCTATGCTTTGTCTGAAGCCTAGACTCATTTCTCAAAACTATAAACAAGATTAAGTGCTCAATTTGGATGCATTCTAAATGCCATGTTACTTAGGAAATTACAGTTACTGTTTTGCAGGATTTTAAATATATATTAGAAGCTTGTGTCACTTCAAGCGACAAGAGACAGTACTATTAAAACTACAGTTTTAAGATAACTTTTCTTCATATTTAAAGAAATAAAAGATCCTGATCTGTGATACTTGAGAAAAAATATTTTCTGCACCTATATAGTTATTATTTTAAAATAATGAAAGCTAGCAATTGCATCTTCCGGAATGATGACAGTGGTTTTCTATATATAGGATGACAGTACCCACTTCAAAGAATATGAGGGGGTTATATGTTCTGAAAAACAACAAATCAGATCTAGTATATGTAATGATATGTCTGGGCTGGAGGAAAAATATATTTAAATATTTGTTTAATTTTTATGTTAAAATATAATGAACCTTAAAATCAGATTGCATTTACTAAAAAAGAAACCCAAATTAGTAGCTTTGCTGAAAGGTATAACTTTAGTTTTCTCCTTTAAATCTGCTGTAAAATAATACGTTTCGTTTTTCTTATTTCTCAACTTGCACACTACATTTTTTAAAATCAAAACAAGCCAGAAGATCATATCAGTTAATAACTGTATTTTTGTAATGACATACATTAAAATCTCATTAGAAAAAAAAAATTGCAGTGTGCTCTACAGTTTTGGAAGACTTGTTCATTTGGTGACCAAGATGTGGAGGTCTCGTCTGAAAATAATGTGCAATCAAATTCTCTTCTATACGTGCTTTTTAGTGGGAAATGAAAAAAATAAAATACAACAAACCCTAAAGCTTAACCAAAATTATCCAATCCTGCAATTACAGCATGTATACTTTGAAATGAAAAACAAGTAAGATCACAAAAATATCATGATGGAATACTTAATCTTTATAAAATTGATTTTTGCTAGTAGATTCAATGAATTCTAAGGGATCTTTAAAAAAAAATAATGACCAGTCACTTTATAGGATGAGTATTAATTCAGAATGGACTATCGGACATTCTTACCTTCTGAATTGCAGATATCAATTTGCAATTCAACCACTCCTCTAAGGCTTCAGTAGACCGAACAGAAGGTAGTTGACATCCCTATGGCACAGCTAACCTAAGGAAAAGTCCTTCAGACTTTCAGACTTGGAGGGATCAGCAATAGTTGCATTTAAACTTAATTTTATTTATTCATTTGACTTCATAACTAACCTAGTAACTTTACTAAATGGAGGCTTTCTCCTGAAATTTAGACAATCTGTTAGTATTTTGGGTGGACTGGAGCAATGTTTATGACTTGGACAAGTATAGACTCAATGTTTTTGATGCTTCAACTTCCATGCAGCAGCTTACTTAAAAATAGTCTGAAGCAGAGGCCTGTCTTCTGTTCTGGCATTATTACTGGCCCCTAGTACACTTGCGGCCATACTCACACTATCTTTTTATAGAAAACCTACTTCTCAAATTGTTCCTGTCCTTGTGCAAAATCTGTAAAGCATAAACACTAGGCAGTCTGATTTGTTTAGCATTCTTCTAAATGTCTAAATGCCTAATGCCAGCACAATTGCAGATGAAATTAATATAACCATTTGCAAAGGAATTTAATGAAGAATAAGTTAAGAGAAGGGTACAAGTTTATAATTGCATCTGGAGACAATAATAACAATAAAAAATGCAAGAGCCCTTCTTTATGTAGTGCAAATGCTGCAGGATTGTATTTCTAAAGGAAAGCATGCTTATGTTTTACTGTTGTTGATTAGTATAGAATGAGAGAGTTATTATACTAATTAATAAGTAATTTATATATCACTTAATTCTTTCTTTAGACAGATTAAAGCTAAAACTAGTGGAACTTTAATGTTTGGTAGGATAAAACCTTGCTGCTGTGACATTGGAAATTTCAGATTCAGTCTGAATCCCACTGGGCTGTCACCAACAGATTCTCAGGAGGATGTGACCAGTCACTGCTGGAGCCCACAGCAAAGTCAATAGGAGCTGACAATAAACCAGCATCTGCAGTCATGAACTTGTATTCCTTCTCCCCAAGACCTAAATTCTGAGACCAAGTAAGACTTATAGCTCCTAGATAATGCACCTGGCTGCAGAGCCTTTCATCTTGCTCTGCTCCTCCAGTAAATTTTTGTACTTTGTGGCTTTTTTTCTGACTCAGAAAACTTGTCTAGTTAGGCACAAATTGAAATTGAAATCTCATAAATACTGCATATATGCCATGCAGTTTTGTACAGATAGCTTGCACTATATTTAATTCCAAAGCTTTTAAAACTGACTGCTATTCATTAGTGATTACACATTGGTACATGTTCCAGATTGAATTGCATAAAACCACCTGCTGGGTACTGGATATTTTGCCACCCATCAGCATAGAACTGCCATTTGTCTTCTTATGTAGTGCATTCTCCTATAATCAATAGGAGTGAAATACTGTGTATACATACTCAAATTAATTCTTCCTCAAGATTGGTCTTCAGATTTCACCATATGATTGCCAAAAACTGTTCTGCTCGCTATCGTTTGCTACTTGCTAATTAATTAGAGAAAGTCACAAGAAATACCAGCTAAGTATTTTTGGGGGGCTTAATGTATGAGTCTATTAATTTAAGAAGATTTAGCAATTATGCATTCTCTAATATTGATTTCCACTAAATCCTAACTGGAAATTAAGGAGATTGATAATAAAACCTTTTATTCAGTTCCACTACAATATATCTAATGAATAAATTGGCTGCATGCACATCCTTCGAACCAGATTCATTTAGTAATAAATGGTGCAACACAAAGGAGCACATTATAATTGAAATTAAGCAGGGGGAGAAAGCAGGTGTAGGCTGAACTCAGTAATATGCTAATCAAGCACAATGCAGAAAGGAAGCTTTATGTGGCATAGATTTGTTCCTTTGGAATTCATAGAATTCCCTTTTCAAATGTCTTTTCTTACTTTTGTGCAGCCAGCCCCTGTTTGTTGGGATCCTCAGACCATTGTTTCAGGGTGAAAGGAATCTCATGTACCCAGCAGCACATTGTGACTGGAATCCTGCTTGGTTAAAAAAGAAAATCACAGAATTAATTTTGAGAAAAGTCTTTAGCTGCTGACAACAAGTTTTTCTACTCCAGATTTTTTATTCTTATTCCAGAGCCTCAAAAGAGGGAGATGATTCTCAAATAATGCAGAATATGCCTCATGGTCCTACAAGAAAGGAGGGATCATATGAAAAGATAATTGAAGGCAGGAAGGCTCAAATGTTCAGTCTCCTTCATCTTCTGGAATAAAAGCCATAATCAGTTCATGGAGTGTGACAATCTAGTCCACTCACATCTTTCTTTGGGGAGTGGTCCTCACCAAGAATCTCTTGTAGCCCAGTAGTAACTCCTTATTTTCATTGCTCTGTAAACCATATTTCACCTCACACATATGAGCAGTCTTTGAAGATGGAAGCAAAACACTAAATTATCTTAGCATTTCCTCTCTTCAGGTGCAGAAAACAATTCAGTTTATTCTTTAATCTCTTCTGAGTCTTCAGTCAACACATCTTTTTCCTGTAAATTTCTTCCTCTTTATGACTGACAGTTCTTAAATACCTGCTACCTCCTGACTGCACACAGTTCAAATATCTAGTAGAAAAGATAGTAAGGATCCAATTTAAAAAATATTCCATTTAAGACTCACACTGATTTTAGTAAATTTTTCATCAAATGATGTGATTATTCAAATTAGATTCTTAAATGTACTGTATAATGCATCCTAATTTGCTTCACTGTGTTATAACTCATCTCTTCTTTCCCAAGGGGGGAAAAAAAGCTGCATATGTGAGTTTCTATCTCTTTTAGACTTAGATCTGCAGAAACAAAATGCTACCAACATCAGAATCCGACGTCAAACACCAGAAGTGCAGAACAATAAAGTGTTGATTCCCAAATCTTTAATTTCCATTATTGTTTTCATTATAACATTATTATTAATAGAACATTTCACAAGAAACTCTCTTGACAGTAATTCATTTAATAATAATGATTCCAATAATACTAAATGCATAAGGACCTTGTCACATGCGCTCATTATGGCATGACAGTGTGCATACAAGGGCCACTAAATATTAATGATTTGACCCTCAAAGGTCACTTTGAAAAGTAAGGAAATATTATTGCCATTGGGAAGACAGCAGAAAGTCTGTAATTTTCTGGTGCACAGAGAATATCTGTGATAAAGCCAAGATGAGACCTCAGAGAATATTATAAGCTATTTCTAGACTTTCATCATATAGCCACACAGCTATATCTCTCCTAATTTTATAAGCCACAACTTTTTCAGATTCATATCACAATCACATGTGCAGAGTTGTATCTCGCATAATTTACTTAGTGAAAATATTGTAATCTACTGACAAGTAAACAAATAAATTCTAAATTATGTGCATTAGCATGAAAGCCAAAAGCAGCAAATCGTGTATGAAATGTTGAGACTGAGGAGACAGGCCCTTCCCTAGAAGTGTTCTATTCTTGCCTTTCTTTACATCTCTGCTCCTTTCAGCCCCATTGCCATGAAGGCATGATCTGAGATCTAATGACTAGAGTAAGGGAAGAAGCAGCACAGAGGAAATGGAAACTGCTAAGCATGGCTGCTGAGAAAGTAAAGGGGTGATGAAAGGAAGCTAGAAAAGATGAAAAGCCAGAGTCCCTGTCCCAGGACATGGACATGACAGATAGTCCATACGATCAAGCTCTGAACAGTGTTATGTTTACACACATAGCACATCCCCAGCCTCCATTTTCTACAACAGCAGGTCTCTCAGGGTTTGAGGGGAAGGAGGGATAATTTTCTCTCTTACAGTGGTTGCAGTTATTTTGAGAGGCCTCTCCAGTACATTTACTCTTGAATTTGCATGCACATATACCATGTACTGCTGCTCAGCCTTGCATTTTCTACAGACACTTGAATATACAGTAATTTGGGGGGCAGTTGTTTCACTGTGATGAAGTCAGCATAATAAAGCTGAAAGTGAGAGAAAACTGCCAAACTTGCATCTCTGATACACTTGAAAGTAGTAACCTCAGAATAGAAATTTTAGTGTTCTGCTAAGTAGCTCAACAGCTAATGGGCTGGGTAATCTCTGTTCCCTCTGCTCTTCAGGTACCTGTTCCAAGGCAAAATGCATACACAGCTCTTGGAGCAGGGGATGAATGTGGCTTGCCTTCAGTGCCAGGGAATGCTCCATTAATAAGCTGCAAAATTAAGGTCCCTCCCTCTGTTTCTCGAGTTTCGTAAATTATGTGTCACATTCTGCACAGAACTTGGCTTCAAGAGGGAGAAGAAAAGGTGATGATGGCTTCCTTCCAGGTTATAGAATAGCCTTGCAGCTATTGCGCTTTGCTCATCAGGCTGAAAATACGCATTCCTCATTTCTTGCTTATAGTTTTGCTTATCAGGGCATGCATAATCCAATTCATGGTCCATTAGCTGAATCTGGCCCACAGTCCTCTTGTGCCCACGTTTCTCATTGACACATACGAAGCATAGCTGTTCAGATAGTGATTCTTCCTATCTAGCTGGATAATTCATCTGCCTTGGTGAAGAAACTCTGCACTCACTCAAGGACAGACCTACTACCATGCCATATCCCAGTAAGAGGAGGCAGACACCAGCAGATGTATGTCATATATGCCTTCTTATGAATACCCACATAAAAGCTGACCTGCTGCTCCCTTGGACTCAGTGCTAATGGCACAGAAAACTGCTCTTCCACAAACTCCCTTCAGATGAGGGCTCTGTGCTGTGAATTCTGAGTGATAGGAGGTGATCAGGCTAGTTGCATGTGCAGAGTGGGAGATTGTGTCTCTGCTGAAGCACTTAGCTCTGTGTAGACACAGCGGTGGGAGCTGGCACCCCTGAAATGAATTTCCTGGAAGGATTTGATACAGCACTTCATTGCCAATGCAGCAGCGAGTCCTGCCTCACTTTGTCACAGATAACTAAAACAGATTGTAGCTTTGGAAAAGACAATTCATTTAGGAATTGAAGAACTCTGGTTTATCATTAATAACTGAACAACTAATAAATCAGTAATCTTAAATAAGGTCTGATCAGAG
The DNA here is from genome assembly GCA_025447955.1 of Psilopsiagon aurifrons. Lineage (NCBI taxonomy): Eukaryota > Metazoa > Chordata > Aves > Psittaciformes > Psittacidae > Psilopsiagon > Psilopsiagon aurifrons. Next base: position 11,315 of record JAOEHY010042957.1, on the reverse strand, counting down.
GAAGGAATTTTTTAACTCAGTTTCTTAAAAAGACCCTATCCAGGAGTTAGGCATTCTACACAGTCAAACGTACACCATTTCAATTACAAAGGTAGTACCGCAATAGGTTTAATAATGAACATTAATCATCTTACACCCAGACACATTATTTTTCCCTTTTCTCCCAGCATGCCTGCTTTCCAAAAGCACTTATTTAAAAACAGGTTAGCAGAACAAGCTGTTACAATCTTTAATGTCAATAGGATTTCAATATCCCATGGAAAATTATTGCAAAAGCAATTTCAAGTTAACCCCTTGACAAGACTTTTGCAAGCATCAAGTTACCAGTGATGAGGATGTCTGGCCACTGTCATCCTGTTTCAGCAGCAATACTGGACTGGAAGACAACTCTGGGTGATGCTGTGCAGGAGGTCTTCTTTGTTTCAGAGCTAACTGCATAGAAACATTGGATCAGCAGACAGGGCAAGAATGAGAACTGATATTCCAGCTGAGACAGATTTTTACCTTTTCTTTCTACCAGCATGGCAGAAGAGAAATATGCCTATTAGAAGCATAGCATTCATCTAAATATCAACAGTGGTCTTATATAAGTTAATTTTTCATAGGATCTTCCACTGCTGACAAGAGACTGCTGTCTTTTATTAGTTCATACACAAAGACTGTATTTCTTCTTTAACTTTACTAAAGATCCAGAAAGATACATGTAGCCCTTCCCCTCCCATGGCTCCCAGTTAGCTTTGATTGAGGGTGTCTCACAGAAAAGGTAAGTTTGAATCATGTTAGGAGAACAAGGGCATCATATCTGGGACTCTCACTTGACACCTGGCTTTGCACCACATTCCTAAGTATGAGTCATTTGAGTGCTGTATAGAAAGGGAAGCAACAGCAGGAAAAAGCCACGGCCTACTAATTTTTTGTATAGTTTACTGCTGTGGATATGGGATTAATGTTGCAAAGTATGCAACTAAGATCGAATCTCTCTGGAGAATGCACAGAATTCATTGGGGTTTTTAACCCTGAGTGGGCTACTTATGAACCAAGCCCTGTCAGAACTGCCCGCTCCTAATTCTGCTCCTTTCCATTACACTTTCTGTGCTTGTGGTGCTTCATCACAGTTCTGTGAGTTACATTCAGCATTTGAATATCCCAGAGAATGTATTCAACCCACATGTGATTGATTGAGAAAATAATACTGCTAATGCACAGCCTGGGACGAGTTGCCCCAGGAGTTAGCCTTCAATTTAGGTATTAGCAAAATACGATAATAATATGCAATTAACTATCCCACAAGCATATTATATGGCTTACTTATTTAATGTTTATAAGGCACACTTTGGAAATAAAAATGCTACATACACTAAGTACTGTGCAGCATGGAAAAATGTTTGACTATTTAATTCAGATGGAATGCATGTAGCACAATGAAACCATGAGTCTTGGCCAGCATTCAGGAGACCCCTTGCCATCTCTCATTTGATATGCAAACACTGGATTAAGTTTCCTTTACTTTGGCCAAACCAGCACTCTCAGGAATCAAACTGTGTCTCTCTCACAGCTGTAAAATGTTCTTCTTACAGCAGGATATCAGGTGGGTTTTGGTAGTACAATATACTCTGGGAGTAGGAATCTGTTCAGTTTCTCAACTGCAGAAAACTAAGAAAAATGGTGTTTGGTACAGACTTGCAGGTAAAACCCTTGAGATGGTCATGGGGATCTTTATTTTGCCATCTGCAATAGCCTATGCGGTAAGGTTGTCCACAGCAAAACCAGCATAATTATCTCAGACATTAAGCAGAACTGAAGTCCTGATGTATGCCATTGATCATACAATAGCATTGGTAATATAAATGCAAAAAGACAGAGATATTTCAAAACCATACTGTATACAGAATTAGATTGCTTATATCCCTGGTTGGCTTGGGGAGGAGGGGACGTTTGGTGGTTTTGGTTTTGGTTTCGGTTTCGGTTTTGTTTTGGATTTTCTTCCTTTTTTTTTTTTTTTAACTTCCTGATTTATGCTTTGGTCTGAGGATATCAAATTTTGGCTGTACATGAATCCTTAACACTGCCAAGCTTTGCAAATGTGCATTCCTTCATGCTCATTGGCCCTTAAGCTCTATTCTGAAAATGAAAGAAGCAGAGCAACATAAAATGAGTGCAGATAACAACCTGTCAGCAGCTGCCTGTGATACGCTGACATAATCTATCAGAGTTTACATGGGGTTAGAATATGGGATAGTTAAAAAGGGAGAGAAAGAACAAAGAGAAGCCTGAAGGTGATAATAAAAAATGAATGTAACGAATGCATGACCTACTTTTCCCTTTGGTTTTTATCTGGTAAAAAAGATGCATTGATTAAGATAAAATCTTATTCTTTAGCATTTGGTGCCTTAACCTGCCATTGTTTTGTTAATATGCACCATGAATATTGAATAGTAGATAACTTCACCTTCCTACAAGGGCAAAACCATTTGTTTTGAACTCTTAATCTTGTTTGTTTGCTTTTTATTTCATGTGTGTGTTTTCTCTGTTGACATTATTCATGATGCTGTGAGATCTAATAGAGAGCTGGGATTCACCCTGAGCAGTGGTGTCTGATGTCATTTGGAACAAATTCAAAGAACCCAAACAGTTCAGGGAAAACTCCAACTTCCCTTGCGATCACCACCTGCCAGGTACTCAAGCTCAGCTGCAACAGAACATCACAGACTGGCAGATCTCCATCAACTGAAAACTATAATTTTTCTCAGATTTAGTTAAAGATTCAAGCAATGCAAGGAAGATTGTATGCTGCTTGGAACAGGGAAGATCCAGCATGATCTAAAGTGTCCAAGACCAAAGACATCACTGGCACTGTCTTTGGGAAAAACAGTGGCTCGGTCAAATGAAGAGAGTTACTTGGTTTGAAATACAGGGATGAAAAAGTTGAATTTCCACTAGACTTTACAAAAGACAGAATTCAAATCCCATGTGGAGCAGCACTTTCAGCCTTGATTCAGCATACTTTTAGGTACTTATTTAGCTTAATGTATATAGTTCAGTGCAAGTGCTTTGCTGGACCAAAGCCCTAGTGAGCATATACAGACTTTTAGAAAGTACTTGAAAGAATCAATCTTTTCTGATGCTAAAGCAGATTTTAAATCATGGCTTACTTCCTCCTCCTTCCTCTCCAGTTGTACACTTGCACAGTCATTTATTTCCTAGCTGGAGTAACTACAGATCAGTGGTTTAAAATGTTCAATGGCTTAATGTGTTTGCTTAATTTCTAATAGCTTCTTGCAGAAACAGTGGACAATGAAAGCAATAGGCTCGGTCTTGTCCTTGATGAATATATAATTATATTGGCTCACATAATTATACTGGCTGCAAGCTTGCCACAGTCAGGAGAAAAAAGACAATGAGAGCTTGAAAAGTGCAGTTGCTGTAGGTCAGGCTCTGTGATAACTTCACATAGAATTTGCTTACCTGTTCTTCTCCAGGATTACTGGAGATTTCTTGCCTACATAATCCGTGTTTTCTCTCTTGCCCATGGGCATGCACTAGCAAATAAAAATTTCCTTCAGCCATAGCCTTAATATAAGTTCTTAGATGACACTATTATAGCTGAGGTAAAGTTGCAAGTTACTACAGTTTTCTTTATATTGACATTCAGTTTAATGTCTACTTATGCTTTGACATCTGAAAAAAACAATCCATTCACCTCAGTATTTAATCTTTGAAAATACCTTATTCATGTTTCCTACACCTACTGACCCAGTGAGAAAAAGATGCCTTGAATACACTTGAAATAATATTAAAAAGTCTTAATTTAAATGTAACAACCTCACATTTCAATATTACATATGTATGGCTGATTCCTAGCTGCCTTGTAAGATTCCACAATTTGAAAAACAAACGTTTAACTACTATCTCTGTAATTAGCTTTCTCTTACACCTCTCATACTCTGAAGGGGAAAGGGATAGCCAGTCTTTCACCCAGATATGACATAATCAGTGCCTTCCAGAGACAACCTTCCATGTGAACATTACCGCCTCTTGAGATGCAGCTAATTAGCTTCTTAGAAGTAGCTATTATAGAATCATAGAATAGTTAGGGTTGGAAAGGACCTTAAGATCATCTAGTGCCAACCC
>JAOEHY010042954.1:0-49234 GCA_025447955.1 Psilopsiagon aurifrons | reverse complement strand
AGAAAGTCCTTGGTCAGAGTAAACATTACTGAGCAGCAACTAAAAACATCGGTGTTATCAGTGCTGTTCCCAGGCTGGAAGTCAAAATCACAGCACTGCACCAGCTACTGAGAAGGAGAAAAATGACTGCTACTGCTGAACCCAGGACACTGTAGCTACCTGATAATGTGCAGGATGTGGCTGTGCATCTTTGCTGTAGCTGGTACAGAAAGGCTACATGGGCAAAGTGCCGTGCCTTGTGTCTGCACTTGGAGAGTAAGTAAAATAAATTGCTAATAGTAAAGAGCTTAAAAAACTGTATATGTAAGCCTAACAGAGAACGGTATAGGTACATCATGCTGAAAGACAGCTAGGACCTCTCGTACAAATGTCAGAACATCCTTATACAGAAGGTACAGAGCATGTCCTTGGAGTGTCCTGCTCCCTCCTATCTCCAATGATGTCTGGAGCTGTGGTGACACAAGGAATGAGCTGCTTTTATTTTTTTCTATCTTTTTTTACCTCCTCCTACCTGTCTTTGGAATAAGCTGAAGAATTGGATTATATCTCAGCAGAGGGAAACGTAGGCTGAACTTGCAGGTTACCTTTTGCTCACCTTGCTATCTCCAGTGGCCTGGCACCAAGCAGCAGCAGTGTGCAGGATGGACATGTTCTGGGTTTTGGTGTACCTGTCACATTGAAACCAGGGAAGTGACTGCTTCCAAGAAATGTCAGTGACTGTCTGAAAGGAGTGGGGGATCCAGTAGGGTAGGGAAGCAGCACCTTCCATTGGTACTGAGCAAAATGGCACAAGGACATCTCTCCAACCCTCCACCCTCACCTGATCTTTACAAAATGAGCTTCAAGGCCTGTGAGCAAAACCTGAGGGACAAACTGCGGTTCATCCATTGCACTTTGCTGGTACTAGACAGAGAGGACAGAGCTCCAGGGTGTTCTCAATGGCCCAGCCGTTCAGCAGCATTGTCACAGGAAGGCAAAGCACGGTTGTGAACACATGAGCTGGTCTGTCAACTCACTTGTCAGAGGCTGGGAGAGATGGAGGTCACAGACCTTTACCTGTGTCACTGGTGGGCTGGTGATTAAGGGGCATGTTACACTGTGTTATGCCCCAGCCCCCCATTACCCAGAATGGAGACCTGCTTGGGTGCGCTGCTGCCCCTGACCTCTGTGCCTGGTGTTCTTCCCATGTAACCCAGGATGCAGCTGGGCAGAGGAGGGTGGTTTGCTGCATGTCCAGGTCACATCCCAGTGCATATCCAAGTTATGATTATTGGTTGATTTGATGTGCAAAGCATTGTGAGACAAACAAAAAACCCAACCCAAAACAGAACAAAAAACCCTCCCAAACCTAAAACAAAACAACCCAGGCACAGTTTTCTAACAAGTAATGTCATTTAATGAATGATATACTCTAGAAAATAGAAACTACCCAGATGCTGGTTTGTTGGTCTGTTTGGGGCTGGGAGAATGCCCTTGCATGGACATATAATGCCTTCTCTGGATCTTTTTATCTGGAAACAAGGAAATGTCCATATGTTGAAAAAGACACTAAGGGGTGTTTTTTTTCTAGAATGTCAGAAGTATGCGGGATGCCTTCCCACCCTGTCTCATGGGGCGAGTGGCATGGAGGGCTCAGAGCTCACCAGTATCTTTAGAGATGCTTCATACCTAGAAGGAATAGACTCAACCGATGTTACCTACCACAGTTAATCCTCTAAAATCATCGGACACTTCTCACTTTGCAGAACATCTTGGGGGTTCTGGTGTTACTGCAGTTCTTTGTGGGTGCTTTTCTGCATGTGTTGTGTCTCCTCCCTCAAGGTCTGGCTGCTAATTCCAGGGAATATGCTCCTCAGAATGTCACAGTACACTGTGTACAGCTCTGGGTCTATTTTGGGTTTGGGCAGAGATCGGGAGTTGCAGGCCTGTTCAGTGACCGAGTGCTGTAGAAAGTAGACATCACTGAAGAGCGCAGTTAGGATCTTGTGTGCAGCCTTGTAAGGGTCATCCTCAAACTGCACCATTGCCTTGAGCTCTGTCAAGGTATAGCCATTGTAACGCTTGCTGTCTTCAGCCAAGGGCTGTACAGTCTCACCAATGTGTCTCACTTTCCACTTCAGGCATTTCAGTTCTTCTTTTACATCCTCTAGTTCTTCCTCCATGGCTTGGAATTCCTTCATGGTTACAAATGTCCTGCCAAGGAAAGAAGTGGCAGACACAGTGTGGAGTTCAGAAGCTCAGAAGGGTGAAATCCACCCAGCTTGCCCCGGATTGGAATCACAGAGCCTGAGGTTTGGGAAGGGAGATACTGACTATGTCACTGAGTAACATCCCCAGCTCTTATCTGCCAGGCTTCATAGTCACAACAGAGTTTCTCTCTGCTAGCATAGGGAGACATGTGCTTTCTCATCTGGAAGGAAATGAGGCACCTTAAAACTGTGTCCTGCTGGAAGAACTGAGATTAACCATCTGGCCCAGGAATGGTCTGTAATCAGGGCTGGAGAGATAAATGGATGTATGGAAAATTCAGTATTTTGCTTCTTAGATAACAGTGTTTAGTGGGAGCACAGGGTAGCTACTGGATAAAAAAGCCACTAGGAGCATCTAAATTATAAAGGATATTTGATTTTTTTGTGAGGGGCTCTTAATGACCCTATACCAGTTTGAGTCATTGGAGGACTTAAACCTGTGTATGGTCTGGATACATACCTTTTGTGACCAGGATCTTCCAGGTCTGATTCACAACCCTTTCCTGTGTTCTTTAATCCAGTTTTAGAATAGCCAGGAGACTGGGAGCTATCTTCAGGAGTCGTTGCTGGAGGCCTTGTGCTTTTCCTTGTTGGGGTCAGTGTATGATCTGATGCTGAAGCTTGTACGTTTTGTGCTGTGTGAGGACAAAAGGTATAGAAGGAAGCTGCATTGATCCCTGGACTGACTGGAGAAGAGTCAGAGTATTGCTGTGGCTTGGCTGAGCTGGGTGTTACACTGAGCCTGGGGCTGGCTGGGCAAGATGGTGGAATAGTCCTTGCTCCGAGTGGGCTGGGACACGATATTGCTAAATGTTTATCTCTTTGCTCAAATGGTTGAGAGTTTGGTGATTCTCCTGGGGCCAATCTAGTGATGGAGGCAATGTCCAGCAGGGTTTGATCCTGAACCATGGAGATCTGGCTGGTTGGTTCTGATGAAAGTGAAGAGCTGCTTGATGTGTCGCTGGAAGAGTTTGACGTAGCAAATGGGGGAATTTTCTGAGCATTATGGTCACTCCTGTTCCTCTGCGTGCTAGTGATATTTAGAGCTGGGTGTTGTGAAGCCCTAAAGAAAGACAAACACACACTTTGTCCTCTGGACTGGGCTGAAGGTTTGTAAGACAATTTTAGGCCTATTTTTGGGACAATTTTAAGCCTGTTTCCCACAACTGCATTTCCCCATAGGCTGTTTTGCTTCTCATCTCTGTATAAAACCCTCTGCTTCTCATGAACAAGAAAAAAGTGCTTGAGAATAATGCACCAAAAATTCAGGGCCAGTTCCTCCCTGGTGCCATCTAAACAGCTATCTTCAGTGTGATAATCACTGGCACATCAGTGTTCTTCCCAAAAGTCATACAGCTCTGCAAGGATCAAAGATTTGGTGCTGGGGAGGGACACAAAAGAGAGGAAAGCTACTGGTATATTGACAGTGAGAATGCAAAAGAATAAAACCTGCCTTGCAGGTTGCCACAACACCTGCCCTTGATCATTCCTGAAAAGTATGAAGACCTGCCTTCCCTTTGGACCCACATACTCTAGTCTCCCGGTAGCTCTGCAAGTTCACCTGATGAATAAACAGGCAGGATAGAAACAGAAGGGCAGCACAGGATGACATCAGTGTTCCTGTGGTGACATTGTAGGACATTTCTTTTATATAGCTTAATATGTAAATGATTTTTCTTCACATTCTTCCCCCATGGAGATACCAATGCTTTTTTTTCTATGGCTAAATTTTACTTAATTTGGCAAGACTGACAGTGAGGGAGGAAGATGTACCTCTGGAGACTGGAGTCGTGCTGATGGCTATCAAATGCAGCTAGAAATGCCTTGACCTTGAGGGGGAACACAAACCCACCCACTGTGCAGATCATGATTCAGGATTTCTAGCAGCCAAAGGACATGACAAACTTTTGTAGCAACAGCAGTGACCAACTGAGTCTTCTTATGCATCTCGTATATTTGTATTTCTCTTGTGGTAGAAGACAGCAGAAAATCCTGGTCTGGATGGCATATATGAGATCCAGTGCATGAAGGCCTGTCCTGTTAGTACCAGTGGCTTAAATCAGTTACATTTTCACTTCTTCAGCTCTTTGCACCTTTCTCAATAGTGGATGCAATTAAACACCAGATTTTTAAGGTCCTAACAAGTATGCCTCACACCAATTGGCTTCAATAGGGTTAATTAAGGCCTTTGCAAGATCACAGCATAATTATCAGGTTTTAATCAAATTTAGATATTTGTTAATTGGAAAAGTAGACCGTAACAGAGCTACTGCATAAAAACATTGCTGCAAAAAAAGCATTAAATGACTTATATAGAAGGCAGAAGAGAAAAGAAGGAACACACAAATCAGAGGCAGCACCCTTCTCCGTAAGTGCCTTGCTTTCATAAACTGGCTGAACTGGAGTGGGAGACAAGAATTTCCAACTAGATAGAAGGAAAAGCATTTTCATTCTGAGGGTGTTCATTGGGACAGAGGCCAAGAGATATATTGGGATCTCCATCTTCAGGGGTATTCAGGAATTAGCTAGAAAAGGAAATAAGCATCCTGATTCAGCCTGGTCTAAGTGACATTGCTGTAAGCAAGAGGCCCCATCAACCCGTGTTCTGTGATTCAGTGATTCCACCTAACTTACTTGCCCTCAGTTTCCCTTTCTCCTTTCCCCTTTCTCTGCTTCGAGTTCTGCCTCGCCATCCTTCTCTTCCATTGAAGCCTCTGGACTGTCCCCTTCCATACTAAGTTTATAGTGCCTGTTGCAGAAGAGTCCCTCATAAATAAAAAGTTTTTTAAAGGAAAAATAATGTTACTTTCAGCCCTCTGGCTTGGATGGATTGCTACCCTTTCTTTGCATTAGTTGGAGTCAGTAGTCAGTGGAAGAGTGGGCTGTGCAAGTGAGGGTAGCCTGGAGCTGGGCATCTGCGCTGTGTTGCCTTTGTAAATTGAGTTGCTGGCTCTCAGTCTCTCCCAGGTGCCAGGAATGATGGCTTATAGCATGCTTGGTCATGCTGTAGAGGTGTTCAGAAAGCTGGAATTTGGCACAGGTGAATCTGGTTGTTCATTTATTGCCAGAGAGACTCAGAAGCCTGGTAAAATTGTGAGGATCAAAAGCCAGAGTTTCTGGTCCAAGGAGTGCATCCCCATGCCCCAGGGAGCAGGCAGATGGGAGGAGAGCTGTCTGTTTGTTCATAGGCTGCTCTGGGACTGAGAGGAGGAGTGGAAAAGTGGGATCTTCCAGCACAAAGGACACAAAATTGCTGGTTACTTAAATCAGAGCTGAATTGCAGTCATTCCTCGCTCTTTACTACAAAATCCCACATTCGGGAAATATTTTTGCTGTAGCAAAGTGTAAGAAACCTACTCCGATGAGCAAAGCCCAATTTAAGGCAACTAAAATAAAAATTCATATTGTAACTTTGGAGGGTTTTTTTTTTTAAAAAAAAATATATGTATTTATCCTCACATATCTCACAGTGTAAAACTATCTGAACATTAACTGAGCTAATTCCTGCCTACATTCTGGGAAGGGTAATATAATATGCACAGTAACTGAAGGGCTCCTTGGGTGCGTATACAATCTGAAATATTCCATGTCTTTAGCTGTGTTGCACCCAGTTGGCTCTTTTGGCCTTTGGAGTTTTTATGCTTGTTTGTTCTGTGTTTGGGTTTGTTGGTTTGGGTTTTTTTCATAAATCCAGGATTAGCTGTAGGAGATGGGACATTTATTGAAAGGTGCAATTTAAGAGTGACAGAGAACACGTTTCGTAACTAATCTCACTGAAATTTATATAAGATACATTTCCAATTCACCTGTGCACTGGAGGAAAGAGAAAAGTATTCTAAATGAAAACTTTACTTTGCTTTCCTTTTCCACCCTCTAATTTTCACTGTCTGCAGTGCTCAACATGGGACTGCATTCGCTTTTATCCACATGCTGAATGCAGAAGCAGAGGAGCTGGTTGCTTAAGGAGCAATCTGAAGCTTGTAAACGTGAAATGTCAGTCTGGATTTTAGCAGAGGTAAATGAGAACAGAGCTGAGACCTGTAACTTTGGACTTCCCTAGTGGGCAAGGGGTTGCCTGAAGACAGGAATGAAATTCCTGTTGCTTTCAGTATAGCAAGGCTGGATCTCAGATCTGTAACCATGATGCTCCGTCAGAGGGATTTTTTCCCACCTGTTTCTATGTAGTGAATCACTATGAACTGAATAAATTACAGGAAGAATTTCAAGACCTGGAGTTAAAATCAATGCTGACATGAAATAGGAAGGTGATTGCAGCTGTCAGGTACCTCCACAAGGAGAAACCTTGACTCAACTTTGAGCGACACTTCAAATGCGTCAAGCCCTTGTTGTCTGCCTTCTTCCAGCCCGGTGCTGCTCAGCATATAAAGCATGTTCCCCGTTGTCAGAGTGACCTTGTCTGCCGTCTGTGCCTTGCCCTCTCCAGCTGAGCTTGTGCAACAGTCTTTGTAGCTCTGAATTTGGAGGCATTTGAAAGTTGCCTGCAAATACAGCTCTACTTTACTTCTATGGTGCTTGCAACCAAGAAAAACCAGGGGATATTCTTTTTTTATGAATCATTTCCACCATGTTTTAAAACTAGAGTTCTTCTGATGAGCTTGTCTGAATAGAAGAAAATGACAACATGCTTTTCAGTGAAGCACTGAGGGGCTGGTTGAATAAATCTTACTGTAGACAGCCAGGGGTGGGAGGATGCTAGAAGAGCTGTGGGATGGACCCAGGGGAAATGCCTGCAGGGTGATGATATGAGAATAAAATTACTTTTTTCAAGGCCTCCTCTTTGTCAGGTGACCCTCCCAAATTGCCCACACTGCCAAAACAGTGACTATATTATTTTTTAAATGCTGAATTAATTTTGAATATTCTTTTAGTTTTCTACAAGAAAAGCTGGTATCCTGGACCCTGAGTTTGTCTGCCTCAAATAGCAACTGAGGCTTTTAGCCACACACAGTAAGAACATGCTGTTTCCTCCTCAGCTCTTGGCTCTTCTGAGCTACCCATTCCCTCTTTGGCTTTGCCACTCTACCTGCTCCTCCTTGTCCTTCATGACAGCTCTCCCACCTTTCTTTTCCCCTCGTTCTACATCCATACCTCTCCCATCTCCCCTGTGGGTCACAGGCACACAGATCTGAGCAGCAGAGTCATCATATTAATGCCAAGTGATCAGAGAAGACTGGAGGAGAGGGTGGAAGTCACATGGACATACAGATGTCTGAAATCAGGAGCAATTGCTATCTGGAACCTAATAACAGTGAGCATTTCTTGGCAATAAATAATTGTGCAGCAACAAGACCCTGCTATGAAACTTCGTCTTCTATCACTTTTGTGTAGTACACAGACATTGGGATGTCCCAGCCCTGCACTTCTGAGTGAAGAAGTTGAAACATTCATTGTCAAAAATGACAGCCAGTAGAGTATTAAGAGTGTTTAGAGCTTTGCAATGGCAATGCTAAATTTGGTATCAACAAAACTTGACATGATATCAGATGTATAGGGGTCAGCACCATATGTTTGCACAGGAAGGCAGCTTGGTGAAAGCAGAGGATGCCAATGTATAGCTAGAGCTCCCTGATGCTGTTATTAGCCTATCTCAGGCAAGTTTAAATCCTGTTAAAGGAAAATTGTAGTTTAATATTGGACATTATATTGTTTAATATATAATTATCAGGACTGAATATTGCATTGCCCTGATCAAGACTCCTCTGGAGTGAAGCTTCTGATGAAATTTATAATTTAAGGCCACTTCTCAAAATGGATACCTCAGTCTCACCAACAGAGGAACCCAAGATCCTGCCCTAGTCCTGACCTGGTGTAAGGCCCTTGTGCTACCTGTGCTCTCATAGTGCTTCTTGGCTACTGGCAACACTTCAATATTCTGTCTTCTGAAATCACCTGGTCAGCTGGTGTTTGTCTTCTCTGATTGCTCAGTCTTCTTTTGTTTGAATCTTTTACTGTTTCACTTTACAGCATCACTCTCTAAAAATCCTTGCCTCTCAACAAGGACCCAATGCCTGGTTTTGTCTTTGTGGAAGGATAGAAAAAATCATGATGTCTCAGGATGAGTCTTTACATGCTGTTTGGTTCAAATTAAAACAGCCTCAAGGCATTTCTAAGTGAAGGCAGCTGACAAGTCCTCCAGGGAATGCTGGTTGAAGTGAGCAGCAGGAATAACTTCTGGTAATACATCCGTGCATCCTACTGGTAAAGGACCACCTCTGTGTGAAGAGTTCAGAAAGAGCTCAAATGATCTGCTGGCATTTACTCTGCTACTGGAATGCAGGTGGTGAGCTGACCAAGCAATGGTGAGGGCTTGGGCTGTCCTGAGTGATGCGCCGCCTTCTTTCACATAAGCCGGCCCTTGGATAACCAAAGGGCCAGTGTAATCTTTGTGGCTGCTCTGACTTCATGTTGTTGTCTTGCCATTGACAGTTCTTTGCTGTCCATGAGCCCATTGCATGCGTAATATGACAAGAAGACTGGGAGTTTATGAAGCTAGAAAGAACATCAAAGAGAAGCCTCTGATCAGGGATAGGACAGTTACGGCCTGATGGGCTAGTTCCAGGAAGGAGACTTCCATCTGAAGGTTGTGAGGCTTTGTGCCATCATGAGCAGCTTTAATTAATTCTTTTTTTCCTCCCTAAGAAACATAAATAATGAAGATTCTGATGTTTAATCTGGATTCATAAGTAAACTGTGAACTGAGAGCAGGACTTCACTCATGTCACTTTATTAATATTGATCTGTTTTCATTACAGTAGGTAACTGATGTGAAGCTGACACTGGTGTAATATTGAAGAATGGCCACTGTTCTTTAACCTGATACTGGACTTGTCATTTGCAGTTGGCTTTTACAGTGCTGTCAGCATGCCTATGGAGGTAAGCTATATGTCCTTTAAATTGAAGTACTGGGGCAGGGCTGGGCATAGGATCAAAAAGCCTTGTTTCTATTCCTTTGAACACTTAGTGTCAAGAATTGTTATTTGTTCTTTGAAACAAAGACCTTTGGACAGCCTTCATAATGAAATAAGCACATGTGAGCACTAGTCAGTAGCTTGGCAGGTAGGGAATTTTCTTGGGAAATACGACCCACATCAATTTTGTACTAATAGACATTTTCAGGCATGTGAAAATGAAGGACGGGGATCTACCTGTGGAAACATCCACAACTGACATAACATTTTCAAGGAGCAGGAGTTACCAAGTGAGCTGATGGCAAACCAAGCTGGAGACAATTCTAGCACTATCATGCCTGTAGTGACACCACCTGCAGTGACGTGGGACTGGAGAGCTGTTCCAGCAGGTCTGATGAGGGATCGGGACCCTCAATTATTAGGGTTATGAACACCAAGCTTCCATAAGCACGTGGCTGAGATGTGCATCTCAGCAAGACAGAGGCAGAAAAATGCTATGAGGTTCCCAAATTTTAATAGCGCAGAGACAGCAAGTCACCTTCCCAAGTCTCCCTCCTGCTGAATGAAGAATCACTTGCTTTCTTTGCACGGAAATAGATGCATGAAACTGCACACATCTTTCCTGGAGAGTAAAGGAAAAGTATAGTATTCAGAGCAGGGCAGGAGCCATGCTCCAATACTGCTCCGTACATTGAACCACTGATTCCATAGTTTAAAGTAAGATTTTTTGCAAATGCTGAATAAAAGCATAGCGATTTTCTGAATAAGTGCAAGAAATGGCATTAATTATACTAACATTATTGTCTACCAAAGCTGCTTTCAATCATTTTTATATTCAATAGCATGCATCATCATGAATTTGTGATAAATATAGATGAATAAAAGGTAGTGATAATGAAAGTTATACAGGTGTAAATTAGAACATATTTTTAAACTACTATGAAGTCACAGCTTCTTGGGATAACATAAAATTACAGGATATGTGCACATCCTAAATTGAATCCTGGAGAATTTTGTACTGCTCATAAGCTAGTTGATTATCATTTGGGCAGGACTGTCTGTGAAAGTTACAAACCCTCCATTTCCGTAGCTTCCTACTGCAAACCTTAATCTTAACCCCAAGGAGCCAGAGTGGGGATGGTACAAGCCATTGTGTATCATTGGATGTATTCAAGCCATGATCACTTACTATTTGGGGAGCAGCTATGGAGGCACTGTAACCTCAGGTCCCCAGCCTCAGCCCTCTCCTCCTCAGTCCTGGAAAAGAGAATATAGAAGTAGCACCTTTAACAGAAACAAAGGCTGCTCCCAAATGTACAGAAATGGAAGGGTCAAAATCAGTAAGAATATAACATACCTGGGCTCCTCCATCTATAGCCAGCCAGGCCCATTATGGAGATTGTAATGGTCTCACAAGGGCTCTGTTCCATTGGCTTTGCCCCTCTCAGGGGAAAGCTCATGTAAAGAGACCATGGGGAATAGAAATGAGGGGCTCAGGGCTTCATCTCTCCCACTCTTTTACTCTTTAGGATGAATCTAAGCATCAGGAACTAACAACATTGTACAGTACGTGTGTGTTGGAAGTGTGTATGTTGCTAGTGCTACACCATTCAAGTGCCAGTCCATACAATTTTCCAGAAGGAACAGCTCTGCAGATAAACTTTCCTGTGTTGCAGAATAAAGTACAGATAAAATCCAAGGCAGAATGTTACACTTATTCTGTGTCCTAATGAAAGGTAAAATGTTGGAAATTCTCATTGATGTCGGTATGAAAAGATATTGACTGTGTACATGGGAGGTATGGTAGGTCAGTAGCTTAAAACCTGTTCAGATATCTAGGTGACGGAGAGGGAAATCAGAGCAAAAGGTTGGCATGTCTTTGGAGAGCATTGACATGATCTGCACAACATCTTACATGAGTACAATGGAGTTAGAGAAAGCAAGCTGTGAGTAACATACAGCAGAGAAATGAAAAATAGCGTATGTGAATGATGATCTGAAAAGTTCTAATTCTCAGCCTTGGGAAGAGTCCTAATTTATTCTTTCTGCAATAGTTCTGGTCCTGCTGTCTGTTTCAAGCTGCTCCTAGCACTTCAAAATTACATCTTTTATCCCTGCAGAGACATTTTGTCTGCACCGGTGTCAATGGCAGTTGAACACAGTTCACTCTGGAATTTCACAGTAGCATCTGCCTGATGTTGGGTTGGTTTTGCAGATCAGGGTAAGGGCTCAGTCAGCAAGAAAAATGTTGTGAAATCAGCTGTGAAACCACAATGGGTGTTGATGGACAGCTGCAAGTTGGCAAGTGCTGTGCTATGGATGAGTGAACAGTGGAAGGCTGATTCTTCCAGATTTACTTGCTAAATTTATGTTGGTTTAACAGCACCTGATAAGCGAGATTTGCTTCACGGTTACAAAAAGGCTGGATATCAGACTGGAGACAGGGCTTTGCTGATCTCTGGGGTCCCCTCTCCCACTGGTACCAGGGTGGGCTAACCTCCTTACCCCTATCTGCAGTACCTTTAGTTCCGATGAGATTCAACACTCCTTGCCTCCGACAGCCTGACCAGGTACAGGCATATTTCCAAAAGCTGGTACTTTTTCTCTTGTCAATAATAAAAGACGGAAATGGGTAATTCAAGTTTTCTTGCATCACTTCACTAACTATTTATTCCTTGCTCAAGGCAGTGACTAGCTTTCCACAAGTTCACCTGGATTTGATTTCCACACTTTCATCCCCATATGCTTGACCCCAGGCTTCAATCCTTATGTACTTACCCAAGCCTCTATGTTCCCCTGCTCCACATCTTCCTTCCCATAGCTACAAACATAGCTTATCAAACTATATAGGGAGAACAAAGAATCCCCGTCCCTTTGGCTTATCTGGAAGGATCCTCAGAGCAAAGGAAGCAGAAAGCTATGTGGAAGGTTCCCCCACTGCTAGCTGGGGTAAACTGTTGGCAATGGACCATGCTCAAAGTTATATGGCGCAAGAGTATTCATAGGAAACAGAGCAGAAAGAGAAACTGAGAGGGAAGGAAGACAAGTACCTATTATGAATTGACACTTAATAAACTGAAAAAATAAAAAAAAAATGAGCAAAATTATAGCCAAATATTCGGTCAAAAGGGAAACCAGAGAAAAAGGGAGGACAACCAATAATAGGACAGAGACTGAAAGCTGACGTGTTACAGATAATTCTACTGCTAATTATATAGAACACTTAGTAGATGAATAATACCTCCTAGCCTGTATCATTTACCTGTTCTACTTAGAGTTACTCTGAGGGCTATCATATCTTTTATGTCTGAAGAGCTATAATCTTTTGATTTTATGGTGTGAGCTACAGAATCTGTGTTGTCTGGACTTTTCGAAGTTTCTCATATCTGGGAAGGAAATAGTTGTTGAATAACACCACGAATCTTTGATTTATCAGCAGCTCATTAAATGTTTTCCCAGTGATGGAAACAGAAAGATGCTTAGTTTTGAGAGGCAAAGTCTGTGTCTTTGCAGTTGTAGGTAGTCAGAGAATTTAACTGTCTCTATATAGGCTGTATGGACTTCGGTCTGGGTAACTCTATGTGCTGCTTAAAGTGGAGTTAAACCAGGCAGTGGAGCAGCATTTGGGGTGTACACATGCATTCATGTAGTTTTAAAGGTCTTTCCTATGTTATTCACAGCTGAGGCAGTTGTTAGGATGCAGAGATGGAGGTTAAAAAGCAGCAGTAATGCAGGCTGTGCAAGGCTGACATACAAGGGGAGGGGATGGGGTGAGCTGGTGGAGAAGGGGGTGGGTCAGGACAGCAAAGTGTGCATTGATGTGGCTTATCTGCTGCATCTCCTGCACTGAGTGTTGAACACGGTATATAAACACTTGTTGAAGTGGGGACTCTCAAGGGAGCATTTCTACTCTTTCATCTAATGTGTCCCTTGTTATATGCAGTTCCATGTGATTAAAATTAAGTGAAATAAAATGATACAATGTTTGAGAAAGTACTTGCAAGTTTAGCAGTATTTTACTGTCAGTATTTTGCATAAAGCAAATTTCTTCTCTGGGAGCAGGGGCCTGAAGATGAATATTCCAAGGAAAAACTTTTATCAGGCAAAATGGGGCTAATGCTTTTCTTCCCTGTCACCTGGAAGTTAAACTGCAGCTGTTGGGAATAACGATAAAGCTTTATCTTTCACTGGAAATATATTGGTCTAAGAAAGCTGCCTATTGCACAAAGTCTATTCAATACAGAGGTTATATGTGTGTATACAGTGGGTGCTGGATGTGTGCTAAGGCAAAGGAACATGCAAAGAGGGTACTGATATGTACAGAGTAACTGGAAGGAAGGCAGGCTGGAGGGTTTTATTTATGAGATATGAAAAGTAATATGGAGGTGTAGGAGTAGGAGGGAATGTGAAGTATCCCAGGGTATATGCACAGGAAGGAAAAAAATTAAGTTATTTTCTATTTGTGCTAAGAACTTCGGAGCTCGGGGAAGCTGTGTGCTTGCTGGGACTGCTGGCATCCACAGCACGTAACAACACTGTGTTGATAATTAATGACCCCTGGACCCCCTAGTCTCAGAGTATCCCCAGGTCACAGCAGTGGAGCCAATCATGAATACACTGAATGAAAGAAAAAGAAAGAGAAAGGATGCAATGCTGCACAGCTTTAAATCTCTGGAATGATCCCATGGTAACACTGACTCTGGGCTTCTCATTATGTATTCAGATGCAACAATTAAAATAATCTGATATAAAAAAAGAAAGTCATAATCATGAAGTTTGGGAACACCACATGCTTGAGCTGTTTTGCCAAGTGCATGTGTAGGGGCTTGGAGGATGTGACCAACAAGTGAACCATTCATACACATTCAAAATGAGGAAAGAAACTGGAAGGACAGAACAAAATATGCAGTCCGGTCATAAAGCAAGTGGTAGAGACAAAGCACTTCCTCTGTATGCTGGTCAAGGTGGCTCTGACCAGTATAAAGAGCAATCACAAGGAACAGGCTGCTCTGTATGCATATTGCATAGTATGGAGCTTGTTTTGAATAATACATATAAAATAAGTATTAAAACCCCATTGGTTTTTGTGGGCCAAGGTGGGGCTTGTCACTTGCCTTGGGGTAAGTGTGTTAAACACCCTGCTAGCTGCCTAGGTGTGTTCAAACCCTCCTTCCAAGAGACTTGAAAAAGCCTTGACGCTGCATTTGGCCTGTTGTCATTCTCTGAGGCCCTTCACCTGTTAATCTAGTGTATTGGGGTGAAGGCCTCCCAGATGACCAGTCCAACACGAATTTGTGTGTTATGTGGTAGTGATTTACATGTGTGTAGAAATGGGGTGTGTGTTATATGGTGAGTGCAAGAGGAATCAAAATCAAACCAGACAATACCTGTGTGAGATAAAGTAATCCTCTTTACTGTCCTCTCTGCCATTAATGTTTTTTGCTATTTATTGTTCCAGTACTTTATCAAGTTTCCTTAGCATTTCCCAATATAACTCAACATATTACTGCTTACAGTTCCACCCATCTCTCATCTGCAATTCTCACTTCAGTAATTCGGTCGTCTGTTTTCCCTCACTGAGTGTGGATTTCTCTTGCTGACCACTTCCTCTTCACTGTTTGGGTTTTTTTCTCACATGCAGAATTTTTTAAAATTCACTGTCATCTCTAAATGCAAAATTAGGAAAATCATGGTTGTTTGAGTAATTTCTCTCATCCTTCCAGATTGTCTGAAAGGTAGAGTGAAAACTTGGAAGTTGGACCACAACAACAGTCTGTTACTTAAGGCTGGGTAACCAAAGCAAAGTATAATCATGGAAGTTCTCTAATTCTTCCTGCTCAGGAGAGGTCGTCACTTTGGTACTGAAATGTCTGATCATTTCAAATCTTCTGTCTCCTTAGTGCTTCCCAGCCATTCTCTTCCACCACTGAAAAACTGCCAAATTGGTCAGAAGAACAGGAATTAATCCTCTTTATGTTTTCTGTTCCCAAAATATCTTTACATTACTTCCAACAATAGGCTTTTGGTGAACATTCTCTATACCTATCAGTTCCTTGTTCTGTGAAGGTACCCCTATGGAGTGCATCACACCTTCCTGGCTGTGTGAGGTCAGTACTTGTGTGTGTTCCCATTCTGCAATTTTAAGCAAAGCCTTAAGCTTCTCATGGAAGAATGAAGGCAGCAAGTATCCCAGTGCAGCCACATGGGCCAACCAAGAGTGCAGGGGGCAAGCAGTGTGGTGGGTGGGCAATGTGCTGTGACAGGCAGAGTAAAGGAGTGTCTCAGGACCTTTGGGGCTCAGGCAGGACTTAGAGTTCATATAAGACCCTGGTAGCAGTGTGTGTGGCACTGTGTGGATATAAAGTATGGGGTATATTTGTGTGGAGGAGTTCAGGAGGATGATTTGTGTGGAATACTAGGATGGGTTGTGGGCATGTGACTATGGAAGATGGCAACACTGAAGTGGCCAAGAGGTGGCTGGAAAATGTCTTGGCAGCTGTTTGCATTATTGTGAGGTTCCAATTGCACATGCTGAGAAAGGATAGCTGTACACATTTGTTATATCCCCACAATTTTACCTTTCCAGAGAGGGAAAATCAGCTTGCAATAGCAGCATAGCTTCTTGCGAATTCCTATGAATCAGATGCATACTGTAAGGACTTGTCAGTCTCGTGTTTTAATGAGTATGTAAGAAAAGGCAGGCACTGGGACATCACAAAATTTAAGAAAAAACAAATCAAGGAGGATCTTTTGTGTTTGTCTTTAACACATCTTCTCCAAGTGATCCCAGAGGCTTCACCCACATGCGCCAGAAAGGGTGAGAGCCTGGATTTTCTGAGACTAGCAGAGTCCATGAAAACCTCCACTGATCGAGCAACTGACTGCACTGACCTTTCTCTGAAGTACTTGATGGCTTCCTGGTCTAGGAAGTTCTGCTCTTCTCGAAAGCCCTGCTCAAAGATTTTGCGCTTGTGTCTGAACTCAATGACAGTCTTAGTGTAAGAGTTCAAGGTAGTAACGGAGGCCGCCATGCAGCAGGTGAAAGAGCCCCATGCCAGACTGTGAAGAGAGAAACCAGCAAACAGAGCTGGGTTAAGACAGCAGCTCATGGTATATTTCTGACTCCAAGAGACACACATACACAGGATGCTACTAGGCAGGTAAGTCAGTGGTGACAAACCCGTTCTCTTCTTACCTCAAAGGACCTGTGGCAGGTGCTCAGGCATGCAGGCAGGATGTGGGTTAGGGGCTGGGCACAGCTTTCATCCCACAGAGAACTGTGTGGCAGAGTGCTAACATGAACACTCGCTACACTCTGACAGAAGAGTCCAACGCCTCTTGATTTCCCCTTGAAATGTTCAGAGCCTCACAGGCAAATGCTAAAATCTACAGACCAGTAATGAACTCCTGGAAGGTGTAATTTCCCAGAGAGCACATCTTTTGGACCAGTGCAAGTTCTTCAGCATCCATGGGAGACTGACTGCACAACACTACTGCAGGGATGGTTTTTATTCCATTTTTTATGCCTTCATCACACTACTGTATTTCCTTCTTTCCTGGCTCATGGACATTTCTAGCATTCCTGGCTTGTATCTGGGCCTCTGAAAGCCTGACCACAATAGAAGACAGCACTTCCATTTTGTCCAGAGATCCAATCTGAGGGCAGTGCTCCAAGTGTGCAGTCTTGGTCAGCCAGTGGCAGGATACCTGCAAGTACCAACCGGGAGCACTGGGAGACAAAGGGAGAAAGAAAGTGGAGATAAAAAAGTGACTGCTCCAGTGGCAGCTGGAACAGCAGCAAGTGTTGTTCTGGGTCTCCTGGCAAGGAGAGTTCAGCTGGGAGCTACTATGCTCCTTGCTTGTGGACTAGGTTTCCCCTGGGTGCCTTCTGCCCTTCCTGCACACCTCTCCTCCAGCCTTTACTTCACTGATCTCAAGTTCAGATGTAGCTGGGGGGAGAACTCATGGCCCCAATAAGTTTAGATGCTATTTGAGCATGAAACTGGGCTACAGAGAAGGCACTGAATTCCTCATTTTGTCTACAGACCTTATCTGCCTTCAGGCTTGCCCTGACTTTACATTAAGAACATCAGCTCCAGTCACATACAGTTTGCAGTGACTTCCTAACTAATTTGGATTAACTTAAGCATCTCTGTCAGCTACACACTTTACCTGCTCCTTGCTTCCACCTGTTTTATAACCAAATTGAACGTTGATATAAAT
The DNA here is from genome assembly GCA_025447955.1 of Psilopsiagon aurifrons. NCBI lineage: Eukaryota > Metazoa > Chordata > Aves > Psittaciformes > Psittacidae > Psilopsiagon > Psilopsiagon aurifrons. Next base: position 31,833 of record JAOEHY010042954.1, on the reverse strand, counting down.
TGTGCAGAACAGAAAGCATACAGCCACAGCAGCATTATCTTATAAATACACATTATCAACAGAGCCCTCAGCATGAGCTGTTTTCCCATTCTGCACAGGTTCTGCAGAGAAGGAAACTATTTCTCCTTTCAAATTAGGCAAAACTTGAAAAAGAACACATATTCACAAACTGAAAATCTGGGGTTAAAAAATGGTTCAAGTAAACAGAAATGGCACATTTCAGTGATTTCAAAATTCAGTGCATAACAAGTCCTCTAGGGACTCCCGTGGCAATGTTGTGTGTGGAGGCAGCCCTTTCCTAGTAATTCTGGAACCTGTTTGCCAGATGCAATCAAATGAGAAGGAACCCTGGGGTGATGAAATTCCCTTAGGATTTCCACAGTTGGGTGGAGATGTGGAAAGAAAACTCATGCTATATGTAAGTGTCCAGGCACAGGGAAGCCTGGCAAGTGTCTTCCTCTTACACAGAGTGTGTGGAAAAGCTCCAGCAGCCCCAAATGTTTCCAGCTGGGCTCCTAAACAATATCAAGGAAGAAGCCAGCTGAAACCACCTGCTTCACTGTGCCTGGCTGTTGCGTGGGGAATGACATAGAGAGAAAAGATTCTCTTGAAAGTCTCTGATAATTTCCAATCATTGACTCAGAAATGCTGAAAGGTTTGGAGAAGGAAATACAGAATGAAGACCCTCAGTGTGACCTCAGGTCTGGCATTTGGTAAATCATAACAATGAGACAGTTACCATTGATGTGTTCTAGTTTTTGTGGACTTTATTTAAATATTATTTATTTTCAAATGTAAAGAGTGGTTCTCCTACCTGTAAGAGTTACATCCGACCTTAGGCAAAGACCTGTTTAACAGCAATACCAGCTGTGTCACAGTTGTGATGGGGCTGTTCCTTTTGTGCCTCTGGTAGCTGAGCTCAGGGCTGTGCTCTCAAGTTCCTCTGGGGCTCAAACATCTCAGGTTTGAGTGTTTTCTTTCTAGGAAGGCTGAGCGTGAACATCTGCAGCTCCTCAGAGCCACTGAAACCCCTTGTCTGGAGAATTCCCTGACCCACTCCTGGCTTGTGCCAGAGCACAGACTGACCTCCAGACTTTGCCAATGGCTTGAGAACGCAGTAAGATAGCAGGTGCATTTTTAATCCTGGGACATCTGAGCATGTCAGAAGCAGCCCTTCCTCATTTTGAGGAGAGGGATTTTTATAATTCCTTTTCTACAGAAAGGAAATAGAGTCACAGAAAAAAAGTTTTCTCATTGGAACTTAGGAAACATATGGCGGTCTGGATCTCCACTCATGTTCTTTGCCTCTTGGCCATGTGGAGAGTGTTTCCTAGCCCCACTTTTCAGTGGTGTTACAATTCCCTGTGCTCTGACAGGTTGTCTGATGGGATGCCGCAGTGCCACTTTTTAGAGAAGGCAGTAAACAATGCTAATGTTTACACTGCTGATTCAAGGGTATTTAAAGCTCATGCTTCAGGCCATCACCTGAACCCAGATGGAGCAGAAGGAAATTCCTACATGTGCAGAGCTTCCAAACTCCACCAAGTTTGGTGGGCATTTGTTTTTAACCCTTCTTAAAGAAGACGCTCACATCTGGGTGATGCCAAGGGAGGTTGTACCTCTCTTGTCTATTCAGCAGTGGTGGTCCAGCATTAGCTGGAAGGAAACTAATGTTTTTGCTGCATTTGACTTTCAGACCTTTCTTTGCTAGGTCTCCTACCAGCCATTGGCATGGCATGAGGAACTCCATGGACTTCTTCAGGCTGCTAAGCACCACTGCTGGCTGAAAATGCTGCAGCTGTTCACACCTGTCCCAGGGGAGGTATACCTGAGCTGAGGTTTGCACCTTGCCCAGCATCCTGCATAGGTAAGTATGTTTCCTTGGGAGGTATTAGGGAAAGGAGAGAGATCACCAAATCTGAGAGGCTGCTTTGTGACAGCAGTGGCTTAAGTGAGCTCAGCTTTATCTAGTGTGAACCAACAGTCACTGCATGGAGTGAAGCTGAGGTCCTGCATCAGGAATCTGGGAAGAGCTGAGGTTGCTTCCACATATTTCCCTGCTTGTGGGAATCTCCAGTGTCCTCCACAGTGAGGTCTAAGCCAGGGTCAATCCTTAAACAGAAGCCTGTGGGTGGCTGGGCAGAGCTGCAGGCAGTGTATGCCACATCTGCTCTGGGACAAAGCTATGGTTAGGATAGTAGACAGTGTTGTGAGCTGCCATCAGCTGCGGTTTGGGATGCTTAGCTCTCAACAGCTTGCTCAGAGCATTTGTAGGATGAGAGGGTCCAGAGAGGGCTCATAATGCCCTATGGGAGCCATGAGACAAGGGGTTTCTTGTCTTGCACAAGATGAAGGAGAATAATCTAATGAGTGCTTTATCATGATGGTCATTTAACAACAGTCTGAAGTTTGAGTATTGGAGTAAATTATAAAATAGATTACTGAAGACAAATTACTAGAGAATGTGCCTTATTTTTTATATATATTAATAATTATACAATTGTTATGACGTAATTGTTATAAATGTTTATATAAATATTATAAATATATGAATGCAGTACATTTACGAGTTCATCTTCATATGCAGTAAATATTCGTTATTGAGATACGAAATAAGTTGTACATTAAACATAATGCGGTTTATATTTTGCAACATGTTACTAAAATGTTAGTAGCTTTTCCAGTGAAGCACAGAATAGTGGGGGGAGAAGGAAAGGCTGCATCGGAATCCTTGCAGCGTTGTGCATAAGAAGTATTTGTATTTTTACTGACATTAGCAAAGGTTGTTGTCTCTGCTTTGAGATGGAACAAAAATAAAACTCCATATTTAGAAATGAAAAAAAGAAAGTATTTTGCCTAGCCATCCAAAGAGCCTCTAGAGGGATGTGAGTGTTTGCAGGTATTTCTATTCTCCACAGTCTCCTCTGCTCGTTACACATCTTACAAACGTCCAAGCAATATAACACAGTTGACATATCTTGGCCAGATTAGTTTTATGTGATTCTTAGAAGATAAATAGAAAAGATAAAAAGCATTTAAAAAAATCAGTCTCTAAAATATGTCTGTTTCCCTAAGCCTTCCCTCCGTGATCCACAGGGAAGGAGCATGGTGCCAGGAGCACCATGCCTTCCTCTGCAGTTGTGTTAAAAGTTGCATTCTAAGGTACAACTGACACATTAATTAAAAACAAAAACAGAAAAAAAAAAAAAAAAGGCTAAAAGTCTCTGAAATGCCATGGTAATTATGTACCTAAATTGAACTTTAATGAGAGTGCTCAATCTGTGTTGGTAATTGTGGGTGCTGTTTATTTACAAATGCTATATACCTGCTGATACGCACAGCTGCTGCTGCACAGTCACTGTTAATTGTCCTCTACACCTCAGCAATTGCATGGCCATGGTAGTTTTTTGCTCTTAGCATTTTGGCAGCTGGGAATACTTATGCATGTTCCTGAAAATTTAAGGTGTACGCACAATCTGCCAACAGACTGTTGGAAATGGAAAGGTATTAACTGGTGGTGACACTTACCAGAAGGACCATCCATAGTCCCATGAATGGGGTCGCCAGTCTTCTGGTCCAAGGCTGACTGTCACTTGGAAAACTTGAGTATACATCATGTGTGCCACCATCCCCAAGAGACCTGAGAAAAAGAGATGATATTAGGATCTGATGTGCTAATTTTTTTTATAATTCATGAGATAGCTGTTGCTGGAAGCACTTTGAAAGCTCCAGAAGAGTCTTTGTTGTACTTTCATGCCTCCTATTCTACTGTGGAGGAGGGAGTTGCATGGGCAGAGGAAAGGTGTGACTGAAAGCTCATTATTTTACATCGTACTGAATTCTCAATAAGAGAAGAGTTAAAGAAAGAAAACCGTTGAAGAAAATGTCGCACAATTAGCATCACCACCAACCTTGCTGCTGCAAAACAGGGGTATGCCACCCACAAGTTATCTCACTTAGCCCATTGCAGACAGGCCTCAGGTAAGAGAATAACGAGACAGGCTTCTGTAGGCAATGCAAGATTGAATGTGTTAATGCCAAATGATGATATTTTATCTGAACAGCTGCCAAGATTTATAAATTTGAACACTTATAAAACACTTTGAAGTTACCCAGGGAAGTTCAGTGAACTCAGTATTCTTGATGACGTGTGGTAAGAGGCCACTCTAGGAATACTTTTGATGGTACAATGTTGACGATGCTTGCTTTTATATTTTGCTGAGACAACTACAGCTGGGTGAAGATTAGACACTCTACTCACCATGATGCTAAAGAACAGGGTTGTAGTTAAATCACAGGGTAGCCTGAGTTCGCCACTTAGTTGACCAGCATGGTTCTCCAGCTTAAGTAGAAAAAAATGCCTGAACTTTACATTTAGACGTCTCTTTGAGAAAAATCAAACCCCACTTTTCATGAGGTGGTGGCCAAGAGCAGCTCTGATGCTTGGAGAATTTTTCTAACTACAATAATTTGGAGTGTGTCTGCTTTAGTACCTCAATAGTGCAGAATGATGCTCTCAGCTGAGCTCATGAAAAGCATGGGTTCAGGCAGTTAGCTAGAATGGGGCAGAGTCATCATATCCCAAATAGATCTTGGACCTGTAGATATCAAATACTCCCTTGTGCTACAATGACAGTTCAAGCCACTTAGAAAGACGGATGTTATGCCATGATGGGGTACAACGCAGTCCCATATGTTTCACTTTGCATCTTAACTGAAGTTGCCATTTACCACTGTCTCTGACAATCTACTTTTTTTCCACAGTTGCCCTTCCTCCATGTGGAAGATCCTGTTTTTCCTTTCCCAGACCCAAATTTTGGTTCTTCTTTCCCCCTTATTTTTAGGGTCTAAAGCATTTCATTTGTCTTATCAGACATGTTGATTATTCAGGGCAGTTCTGGGGGAGGAAAGATGGGGAATGTCATGTTTGTATTGTGTGTATGTTAAGCAGGACCTTCAGCAAGATGAATGTCATATTTGATACAGACAAATGCAGAGGCTGAACAAAGACACTTTATTACAAGAAGCCATGGTGATTTGCTGCTTCATGTTGGTGTGACACACTGCAAAGTCAGGAGGTGGAAAGAGCAATTCGCAAGAGAAGAAATATTTCGGCAGGGTGGGCGGCCTAATGGGAGCACAGCAAACTGGTACACACCTCGATTTCTGGCTATATTTAATTTCCAGAGATCACTGAGAGTTTGCTGTACTTTTCAGTGGATTTTCTCCAGCTACAGTTACTGCATTGATCTTAAAGTTTGGGGTTTGTTGTTCCTAAAACTACTGTCAGTTATTTTTCAACCTCAATAAAATATTACAGACTGCCCTGAGATACGTCATAGTCCCTCAGAGCCATCAGGAAGTTTGACACAGGGAAAAGCTGATCTGTTTTGTTTATGCAAAACCTTAATGGGGTTTCAGCAACGTTCAAACCTTTTGCTGTGTGGGAGGCTGGGATGATAATCCAATGATATAGCTGAGTAGGAGGTCATCAGCAGGTCCTGCTATATGTAACACAGGGACCACAGTGGAAACTTGGCATTCATTGCTTTATCTGCCTTGGGTGGGGAGGGTTGGGGGCAGATGTGTACCTGGCTGTGCTGTCAGTGGCTTTATTCCATGTATAAGCTACAGCAAAACAATACAATTCCTCCTTTCATTGTGCTGCTTCATGCACTTTTGGTTTGGTTTGTTCCTGATGGCACCCATTGGTTTGGTCTATTTTAGATTTGCTTTGCCAAGTTCACCATTGGGATATCCTCTAGTACTTTTTTAATGGTCACATTTTGGATAAAAGGAGCTGCCTATAACAAATAAACAAATGCTGTATTTACAAGATCAGCTCTTCTTCCAAAAGGCTGCAGAGGACAAAATGCCGGTATGCCCACCCAGAAGGTCCAGGGCAACAGGTCCTGATAATACAGTGTGCTGGAGTGATGGGAGTGGATGGGAGTGCAGAAACACTGACCGCTTATTGCTGGCTTGAGATCATTGGCCTTGCAGAACAGAGCTCTTCCTAGGTGTCAGTAATGGGAGAGCTTAAGAAACTAAATTCGGAAAATACAACGTATTTGAAAAAATTTTGAGATATCTATCAAAAATACATTTATACATCACATAGATTAAAATGCTTCGTTATCAATATTACATGAGACACATATATAAGATTTTTAACTTGTATAAGGTTTAGAGGGATAGCAAAACGATTATGTTTTGGGGATTCTATTAATGACCCATAAGAGGTAAAGAAAAAAACAATAGGTGTCCATACTGTAAGCATAATTTTTGCTCACCTTTAGATATTGAGGTATGAGGCTATGAAGATCCCATTGCACTTTTAGGAGTAAATTCTAGCATTAATTTTATGAGAGGTCTGTTGCTCCAAGGCAAAGTCTTCTCGGTTACCCAATTTCTACTAAGCTATGCTATTATAAATATGATAAGTTTAAATAAAGACGCTCTTCTTCTTTCCTCCGGTAACTCCGTCACTGAAAAGAACAGCTAGCATTCTTTTGGGGCTTGGGGCTTTTTTGCTTCTTTTTCTATCCTTTTTCTCTGTAAAATTTTGAAATTTGTATTTGGAACATCATGACAATGTACTTATAAAAAGGGAAAGATAAAAATAAAAATAGAAAGATGAGTAGGAAAGAAAACTTCATAATCCTTACAAAACTTTAAAACTGTGAGTAGCAGTAAAGAGAAAGAGAACAGCGTGGAAACAATAGCTCCAATGCTGGAGAATTCCACACAGTTTGATATTGAAAATGGAACCAACTTTTTTAAAAATCTGAATTACTCCGAAGATCAAAAATATGCTTTGGCAGTTTTTATCAGACTTTTTTTTTTTTGTTCTCTCAGCTCTACATCTGATCTAAATTTTATACCACTACCAGTATTTCACAATTTCAAGCTACGCCTGAAGATACAAACTCCTTTACAGAATGTATGCTGCCTGTTATAATCTCCTTCAGCTTGAAATACAGCAGAATAAAATGAACTTTTATTGCAGAAGTTCCTTCTGCCAGAGAAGTCCATGCAGGAGTGCTCACAAAAGCCAGCTGTGGCTGGTTGCTTGTCTAAATCTGGGGAAGTGGGGTTTTTTGCCAGCAGAAATGTGAAGGGGCACTTGGTTACATGGTTAGATTTGATAACTTCTTTCACAGAAGTGAATTCCTCAAGTTCATATGCTGAAAGGTTGCAAGTACAGAGCGAGCATGAAAATAGGCTGAAACAGTTGTTCCAAGAGATGTACACGTCCCCACATTACTATTGGGCTTGTTCCTATGTGTGATTACTAGAACTCTTTTCATTCTCTATTCTCCTAATGAACAAGATGGGCTTCTTTCTTTGGTTTGAAGCATCAAACCTTCACCTACTTTCAGGACTGACATGGAAAAAAGAAATTTTCAACACTATCTGTTTTTTCATTTTCTGTTGGATAATCAGTGTGGTGATGCTGAAAAACGAAGCTCGGGCTTTGGCCATGATAATGGCTGTGCTGGCTGGGGGAAGGCTGCATTGTGATTGTGAAATCAGGAGTATGTATTTGTTGCTGACAAGAGCAAATTTATCATGTAGTCCTTGTTGCAAAGTAACAAATAATTGTAGTGAAAAATGAGTAACTGAATGGGGATGAGAGATTCTTGCAGCCCTGGCTTTTATTCTGCCAAAGTTTTAGAGTTCTGTTTCATAGTGGCTCCTTGGGCAGAAGGGAAAGGGAAGGTTCATACCTGAAAGCACAGTGAAGACAGCAGCAAAGGCATTTAACTTGAGCCCATCTATCACACTGCTTGAATGAAAGAGCTCGAGGCACATAAGGCTGAATCCGACGACTAACAGCATGATGTATAACACCTCGGATACTACTGATAACCACAGGACACCTGTAATGCACAAGAGCAGCAACCGGTCACTTAGTTGGTAAATACTTGCAAGAGGTTAAAGTTTTAAAAAATTGGTTATGAAATCAGGACTACCTAGGAGTAACTGTGTGTTTGGAAAGTTTAAATTTAAAATAAACCACCACCCAAACTCCGAAAAATAGAAAAAGTGGTGAATGAAGGTGCGAACTGTGGCAGGGTGGTAAAGATACTGAGGAAAGAATAAGCTGTTGCCTAAGATCCCAGTTTGGCTAAAGAACCTCTTTGGGTATATCTAGAACCTCTTGACTCCTCAAACTCAAAGCATAGGACACAGAATTTATTTTTCCTCCCTGTGTCATGGATGAACAGAGTTTAGCAGTAGTGATGGCATGTAACACCTTACAGGATATGGGCTGGTGGGAGGTGAACAGGCTTGGATACCTGTTTTCTCATTACCCCATTCAAAGAAAATGTTTTCAGTCCAAGTTTCAAGATACTTATTATAGCATAGCATTGGGGCATGTTATTAGAAACTGTTTCACAGAAACTGGTGTCCTGCAGAATGGCTGTTCTGACTTGGGGTGTTTGGATCCACTGCACAGGTCTCTGCTCTTGGGAGCAATGGAAAGACAGCCAGAAGAGAGGCAGGGTGGAGCCAGCTATTTATAACTCAGCTGAAGAGCTGCAGATACAAAATTTGGACTGCATTCTGTTTTCTCAGCCCCTAGGTACAATCCCTCAGAGGAAGGGCAGAGTTGACGTGTCCTGCTTGTACTGTACGTCCTGCAGGACTTTGAGGCTGTGCACAGGTGAGTCTGGCAGCATTTGGTAGTGTCTGCCTGAGACTGATTCATCCCCTGTAAGTGTCACATTCGGAAATTTGAGCACAAAGCCTCTATAGCAGGATCTGCTGAGTCTTTTGAAGTCACCAAACCATGGAATAAATTTGAGAGGATGGGAACAGACGATAATATCGAGTCCCTGCCAAATTTCCAATCACTGTTTCAGCATGAGAATCTGCTAGAATTCTTCACTGCATTTGCTAACCTGATTGCTAGAGAATTCACCTGGAAACAATGAGCACTGATGGAAAATTTCAGCCTAAGCAGTTGAAACATGGAAAGTTAAGCATCTGAAGACAATGGCTTATATTAGAAAATGTTAGCTGTAACCATAGAGACTGCTACAGGCTTCACTTATATTAATACATTCTCTCGTCACTGTAAGAACATATGTGTGATAATGCCTATAGTTGGGCTTATCAAACCAGATATGCAGTCTCACTTCTGTCAAATACTGAGTGTCCTCTTAGTGACCAGATTGATCCCAGCTCTCATTTTGTCTGGGAACTCTCTATAATTGCATCTAATTAATATGTACTATTAGTTGTTACCACCAAATCTGACCTTTTGAGGTTTTAAACAGTACTGTAGAGACAGTAATAAAACAACCCTTTAATTTCTCTTCATGTGTTTTTATGGGTAATGTTCCATCAACAGCATACAGCTGTTTACCTCACTCCTATTAGTCAATTTGGTATTAGGGCAACTGGCACACTCTTCCAAAGAGAAGTACAAGTGAGAAACAGTAAGGGTGTTGGTCTGTTCGGCAGGATTAAGAAAGGATTTTGCCTCATTTTATCACAAACAGAAGTTTCTATGACAAGAGAATGATGAAATGGTTTGAGTTGGAAAGAATTAGATTGTGTAAACCAGGCGTATAAACTGAGGTAGCAGAGAGCTCTAACTAATGATTTCTAATTCATAAATGTTTCAGCCCAAACTTGAAAGAGTCGTATACAACATATATGCCCAGATGTTTATTGCCGTGTTCCAATTCATGAGGATACTCACTGCTGTTATCTACATAAAAGAGCAGTGCTGTAGTAGTGACTGCAGCTCAAGACTGTGGTGTGGCTATGTCCTCTACTTCCTTGGGTAAACAACTGGCTGATGGGTCAGGCTCAAAGAGTTGATGTCAAGGGGTAACATCAGGCTGGTGGCCAGTCACTACTGGTGTTCCTTGCGGCTCAATTTTAAGGTCAGTTCTCTTCAATGTTTATATCAATGACCTGATCACAGGAGTTGAGTGCATGTCAAGACAGTTGAGAGTGACACTTGGTTAGGAGGATACATTTAGTCCCTTGAGAGTAGAGAGGCCTTAGAGAGAGATCTTGGTAGATTTGAATGCTGGGAAATCAGCAATCATATGAAATTTAACAAGGAGAAATGCTAGATTCTGCTCCTGGGATAGTGTAATCCTTGATGGATGTGTAGATTGGGGAACATGACGCTGAAGTGCAACCCTGCAGAAAGGGATCTGGGGGTTTGGTTGATGGCTTGGGGGTTCAGTTGATGTACATCAGCTGTATACAAGTTTTATCTATTTCCCATCTATGAAACAGTGCTTGAAGCTGGATGCTGTAGACACAAGGGTAGTGTGCTTGAGAAATTAAAGGAAGCTGAAGCACATGTCTCTAAGGAAGGTTCCAGGCTAGCAGGTCCAGAAGGCAAGTGAGGGGATACCGCTAAAGGCAGCTTTATGCACTTTCAGAGTGACATACAAGGCAAGACAGAGAGAGCTTCACCTTCCCATCCTGTAAAAGAGAAGGTGAAGGTCTTGCTGTCTACAGCTGCCTCATGGAAGGATATAGATAACAGAGTCAGACTCCTAGAGTTGAACAGGGTAGGATAAGACAAGATTTGGCCCTGATCAGTTGGATCTGATGAAGATACTGTCAGCAGGGGCTTGGACTCAAGTTTCCAGAGGCCTCTTCCACCCTAAACCATATTTTAGGGGACCCTGATTATATCTGGAAGGAAACTCTATGTCTAACTCTCATGTCTTATTTCATGGTGTACACTGAGTATCTGCTCTGTGACTTTTTAAAATACATTTAATGTGGGGAAAGTAAGTCACACATGCAGTGCTTGCATGGTTCTGAGTATGTCCTGTCCTGACTGCTTTGATTTTGAATTTTAATCTGAAAAAATAACTTACAGAAAGTGCAAGCTATATCTGGATTTTGCATCTTCCTGCGGCTGCCAGAAGCAGAACAGTTGATTCAGGTTATTAATTCAGGAGACAGTGTCTTTCTGTTCTGTGCTGATGGTGAAGTGATCTCCCACAGCTCTTCTCCCAACATGAGATTCATGAGGCAGTCACTTGGCATCACTTACTTCCATTTACAATCTCTTACAGCCTCCTGCCTGCAAAGTGGAGAGCTCCTTCTCTTGAGGAGACCTCAGTCATGCCAGGTGACAGGGAAGAAACTCTCCAGAGGATTTTTCTCTTTCTCTATCTTCTATGCTGTCACCTTTTCTGTCTTATTTCTCACCAGCCTGTGTCCCCAGCTCCAGGATTTGTCTGGCCTATCAGCTTTTGTGAAAAATCTTTCCTTCAGAAGAGTCACAACTTGGTTCATTTGGAGACTTCCACCTGGTTGTCTTGTATCTGAGGGTCTGTATCCTTAAAGGCTTTCTCTCATTTTCTGGTCTTTGTCCCTTTCATGATTTTTCCTTGCCTGTTCATCAAACTAACTGCTATTTGTGCAGAGAAGGTGCTGTGGGTCACAGGCAAGATTGTCCTGAAGCTGAACACTGCAGAATGTGAAACTGTTCCTGGAGGTGGAAGCTTCACCATCTTTAGGACAATATCCTTGTGGAGCAAAAGCACTGAAGTCCAGGACAAGGGCCAAGCTGCTCGCCTGGAACTTGAGATGGCAAAGCTGGGCCTCACTGAAAAATTTCATTTAAGTCAACTTACATTATAGGACTCCTACCTCAGAAGGAATGACATCACCTTCATATCATCTGTCTCAAGACAGACTGCACCCTATGATCAGCAGCTTGGCCTAAAATGAAAACACTGTCCTGCTGAAAGGCCATTTTTTTTTGTCTGTGCTTCAGTCATTGCCCAGAGATTCTGATTTTGTAAGAAAGTCAGTAAACTAGTCAGGACACTACTGAATTTCTTCATGTCTCTGAGCTATTGTTATTTCCCAAACAATATACCAAGAAATTGTTTTCTCTGTGGAGTTCATGGTGAAAAGCATCTGTGCCACATCCCTATAGACTTAGCCACTGCATCAGCATTGTTACATGCCAAGGAAATTAATTTTCCAGCAGCCCCAAGTGAAATGAACATACTCTTCATTGTGAATGAAAAGATAACTGTTACCCACATGATTGCTGAAATTTTAGGAACTCAAGTACATCATGAACCATCTGACAAGATCAGTCCCTTGCATTTCTGTCAGACAGTGGAGGGCAGCATCAACATTTTGAAAGAAAATTCGTAGATACTGAATGCATTTCTGCAAAGCTGGTGATCATGTTAAGTACAACTGCCAGAGACAACATGGTAACAAAAGGATGTTTCAGTTCTGTGTGAATGAAACAAACTGTTATTTTTTTGACAGTGAGGTAAGGAAGCTTTACCTCAGTCTGCAATGACTCTCAGTGCTCATAAGTTCTTCACAAAATGTGAATTTATGACAGGTCAGCCCTGATCACCAGGGAAGACACTGTAAGTGAACACACTATTACCTCTCACCAAGGAGCACTCTGAGACAGGAATCCCCGGTGCTGAGTTTCCTTTGAAACAGGAATTCTGAAAAAAGCCATAGAAATTCTGCCGAGAACTCTAGGCATCAGACCATATTTCAGTGAATTCCTGATTAAGGAACCCAACAAATGGTGTGGTTAATGACTTCCAGGAGTTTTGAGCTGATTTTGGCTGGTTGCTATCCAAGTTAAGAAGTACAAATATGAAACTGGGATAACTGCTGTTGTTGTCATAGGTTATTATGTCTGTATGCATTTGGACTTTTTCCTTTGGAGTAAGAAACATTAAGGAACCATTCACAGTACCTGGAGCAAAAATACATATCAAAGCATCAAATATTCTTTGTTGAAATCCACTGTGATTTCATGTCACAAAAAGGCAGCAGCTGCTGACTCCAACTTTTCTGAGAGAGCGCTCTTGTTAAACTGACCTCACGAATGTCAAGAAGTTACTGACATGCTCATCTGTGCTTTTTCCCCATAACATGCAAAGGTGATTCTTGTCTTGTGTTGCATTATTAAAGCCATTCGCAGACTCATTGGCAATTTGGACTGAAATACCAAGATACCATCTAAATGGGATTATGTGCAGGATGATAAAGAAGCAGTTGCTGTTGTTTCTGGAACTACAGAGCTCCATAATTCCAATTACTGTTGAGCTTTTGAGATTAATACAGCTGACAAACCAGTTCTAGAGAGTTCAAATACACATCTATGCCTCCTACGTTCACATGCAGCCATAGTTTTATGCATACTTGTTGGCAAATTGGAAGTTGATTTCTGATGCCAGCTCACTGTGCCAACAACTTCTGAAGCCAGTTTGTGAGGCTCTATCTCCAGAAGAAATAACGATATTGAAATCCCCTCCTGGCTGCTTCTCCAGGCTGGTCAGGTCATGAAAATGACTGTCAAAGATCCAGTATTAGTACATGTTCTCAAGCAACACTGAAGAGGTGGCCAACACATCAATTGCTGTTAGAGTTCAAAGCATTTTTAATCCATAAACATGAGCTTGTTTGCATGTAACGGATCTCTTCGGGGAAAAATATTGCTATTCCTGAAGGAGATTGCTGAGTCATGTTAATGATGTTACATGCAGCACAGGCAGTACGGGAGATGGGGAGTTGTTACCCTTGTCCATCTTACCAGCAACTTATGCTCATTTGCCTTTGAGAGCCTTGGGTCTGTATGTCCTTCTTTATGAATTTAACATTTGCATTGGAGATGGGAGAGAGAGTACCTGGGAATGAGTCCTTCTCCTTAGTTTTTTTTTTTGATGATGAAGTCCTCTCTGTAAGGCACTGTGTTAGACTTAAACAGGGTGAGGGACCCAGAACTCAGTAGCTGAAAAACTGGGGGCAGGCCCTTGTTGTCACCCTTCCCGGGAAAGGAAGTGAAAGGGAGCAGAGATTGCTGTGGAAAGAGTGACCCCAGCTGTCCTCTTGCACTCCCTTATTCCTTTTTGAGATCTAATTCTCCGAAAGATGCTGACCATCCACAGTCTTTGGCACCCACATGGTGGTCTGCCATGTCAGAGAAAATTCTGTCTCTTCTCTTCAAGCTCAGTACAAGAGCAAAGAGAGAAGATAGGAAAACAATAAACAAATGGGCCCACATTGAGAAATGTGCACCTCTTTTGGGAAAAGCATTAAAGTAAGCTCAAAAGGGCCATGTAAATCTCACACTTTCTCTTCTGATGATTTCAGTCATTTGCTGCTCTGCTGCTCCAATACTGGGTATTAAAAGTCAGAAATACTGGAGTGATCGGTAAGAAATGGTGAAAGGAATAAACATTGAGCATGCTGTTGTGGCTGGCGTAGGGACTCAGCTCTGAGCAGTCAGCCCGTCTGTTGGTTAATGCAGTCTCATATTATCAGACTGTCTGCCTGCTCCTTTTGTGCTGCAGTGTAAAAAACCTGGGAGAAGTAGACCACAGAGCTATGAAAGACATTTCACCAAAGCAAAGTAAGCTTCATGATCCTAAAAGCCATCAGAGATACAAAAAAAACCCTGTTACTGTAAAATAAATGAGACAATCTGATAGATAAAGAGACTGCAGTTTGCAAAACATGAGTGACTGTATGATAAACACCTGAAACTGCTTAGGTGAGAGGAGAAATGCCAGCTGTTTTGGTTTTGTTTAGCTTTAGTTCTTCGGTAGTTCATGTATTTTGAAAGATGAGGTGGAGATGTGAATCATAAAATTATTCTTTTCTACGCAATGAGGTGTTTTATATGACTTTTTATGGTTCTGCTACTGAGCTTGGTTCTGAATTTAATCATGTGTAGGACACTGAGCAGACTGAGGAACATCTTTGTGCCTATATTCTCTTTTTCCTGGTGAAACAGTAATATAGTGAGTAGAGCAATATAATAGAAAAGACTAAATCAGGACTATCTCGTATGCTTTAATCAATATATTTGAGTGAAATGCTTCCCTTTGAAGACCTACAGTGTAGAGCTTTTGGTCCTGTACTTCCATCCTCAGCACTGGCCTTAGAAGTAAATTATGTTCAGACCTTGTGGCTAGCATTGCCCACAGAACCAATGTTCTCCATGTCTTTGGCATCACCAGCATGAGAAGAAGCAAGACTGCTGCTTCCTTTCCCAAATTTAGCTTGAATTCTGCTCTTGAGCATGGTTTCATCTTTATATATCTAATTAGTCTTTAAAAATAGCTTTAATGATTCTTAGCAGATGTGTAAGAAAACACAGGTAAAACGTTACTAACACATTCTTTTCCTGTATACTTACTCATAACTCTCCTAATACAAGTGCCCACGTACTTGTCTGCTGGGTATGTATATACCCTATTGAAGATATATCAAGCAAAATGCAAGCAGAATACGAAATAGTCAAGAAGACAGTAGGCTTGGATTACTGGACTGTCTTGGAAGTTGTATAATTCTTGTGGAAGACCCAGTTACATTTGTTTTCACTGGATGCAGGTTCCTGGTCCTTTTAGAAAATTTATCCTTGTTTTCCTCTCAGGAACAGCTACCCAGCTCACATGAAAGGTTGGTTTTTTTTTAACTTGGCTGTTACAAGTTTCATTTGTCTCTTTTCCAGCCTGAAATCTGTTCTGTGTTGCACCTCTCATACAGTCCCCAGTCTTTGGCCATAACTCTCAAACTCTTCTATCATCTCTTTAAATTTTACCATAACTCTTCTGAGCTGGGGCTGGCAGGGGAGGGATGAGAGGTGCACACAGAGTGCTGCAGGTGGGTACATCAGGAATACATGTGGTGGCATGGTGACTTTTTGTTTTGTTCTTTATTTCCTACAATGATCCTAATATTTCTTTTCGTCTTTTCTTAATCTCTACAGAGCAGTGAATTAATGTTTTCGTTGAAGTGTCTGTCATCATTCCAAGAACTCTATCCTGAGGGGAAAAAGCCAGTTCAGAAACCCATCACTATATATGTAAAGGTAGGATTACTCTGCTACGTTACTCTGCTATGATTACAGACATAATAACCTATGACAACAAGTGTTCACCACTTTGCATTTATCAACATTGAATATTAACTCACATTTTCTCTCAGTCACTCAGTGACTGAGAAAGATTTGTGGACAGTTGGATGCCTGTAGTATACCTAGTATCTTTATAGTTTTCAAGCTCCTCTCGTCCTTTTATATGAACCTTTTAATTTCTTTTAATCAGCTCTTGTTTTCCTAGCATTCTCTTCTTCACAAGTTTTGGTAGTTTTAAACTTCTATTGCTCTTGCAAGGATGCTGGATGTCTCTTGCTTTTAGCCACAGATACAAGGTATATCTTGCTAACATTTTAAACCAAGTTCACCAAGCCACTCAGGAATAAGAGTTAGAAGTTTCCCAACTAATTCCTCCATGCCTATAAAATTTTAGTTTCTCCATCATACTGAACATGACATTTTCTCAGTCTAAACATGGGGCTTTGAGGTCTGGTCCTACAGTTTTGTTTTCTGTCCTTATACTTTCTCTGATATCAAGTTTAACACTGCTAGTGTAAACTGTCCCAATGGGTGATCACCAGTGTAATTCTGTTTTTTTTAATCTGGACACGGATTTCCATCCACAGGGATTGTGTTGCTCATTAATGACATTACCCTGTTACTCTGATTCAGCTTTAGTACATGACATCTGCTTTGTCTTTCGGTGTCATCAGTACCAACATGTTATTGTCCTACTAATTATCTTTCTCCCATTGAATTTCTGTTACACCTATTATGTCAGTATCTATTAAAATCAGGCATCTATTTTCTCTTCTCATTAACTGCTGTTGTAGAGCTGGCTTAGGAGCATGCATATATTTGGCTCAGCTTTTTCTTTTTCTGAGCTGTGTTTAGGTGAGACTTTATTTATTTGCCATTTGCCATGTGTTGCTTTAGCTTTGCCAGCTACTTTTTAGACAATACAGAATTTTTATTGCTTCATCTCTACAGGATGCATCATCATGACCTGTGCAGACTACATGCAGAAGGCACCTCCTACCTCTGCCAGTACAGTTTCCAGTTTTAAAAGTCCCCTGAAACATTTTGGACTGTTAAATGCTCACTAGCAATGAGCACTTTCCTTCTGCAAGGTTTTGTCTTGTCTCAACCTCCATGGTCTCCAAAAAGTCTTGTTTATTTTATGCATGTGAATTTCCCTACAAATAGGTGGAGAGCACTACAAGATAGGCAGTTGATGATGACCTCCTGCTTTGCCTTTCATTATGGGTATTCCATAGATATCACAGCTGAGGCAAGTGAGGTCCTACAGAGCACTGGAGTAACTTAGACCATATTGTACCAAACCCGTAAGGAGATTGTCCTGTGAATACTCTCCTATGGTGGTGTGGCCATCTCCAAATTTTGAGCCAACACTGACCTTTGAGCCTGTTCCTGAGACAACTTCCCAATAGGACACCTCATGTCAGTTTCTGCTTGAGTCACAGCCACTGTCAACCTGTCCCAGAAACTCTTGAGGGCACCACATTTTGTACAAACCTTTGCTCTTCCCTAGCGAAGTTTTTCCAGTGCAAATGCTGTTTCAAACTGTTTTCCACTGGATATATCCCAGCCTTCACTTACACAAGATTTTGGCAGATCGTGACTCCTGTCTCTGTGTCACTGTGGTTGGCAGCTGACATTTATGTATTTATAGAAGGGTATTTGTTTCCCCACACAGTCCTAGGCAGGGGGAGGAACAGACCTGTACATGCATACAGCTGTGATGTTGTGCAGGTCTGCGAAGTCATTTATCAGATCATTTGACGGGATATATTGCTATCTTTTGCCTTTTATTGTGCTGCCACAGTTTCCAGACATCGTATTTGGCCTTGGTTTCTTCCTTTGAATGTATCCTCCATGGCCTCTTGGAAGTCCTCTTGGGTGGTGGTGGAGGGTATCCCAGCCTCAGTGTTCTCATTGGGTACTACAACAGGGAGCTTGTCAGAAAGATGTTTCGAGCAAGGTTTACAGCAGCCCAAAGGGAGAGGAGAGGCCACAAGCTGCATTAAAAAATAGACCAAGTAGCTGAAAACTGAGTGTACTTTTCAGCATAACATGTAAGTGTCCCTCACTAAGTAGGTTATCCTTTTCTTCTTTGGACAGGGTGGTGAGGCACTGGCACAGGTTGCCCAGAGAAGCTGTGGATGCCCCATCCCTGGCAGTGTCCACAGCCAGGTTGGACGGGGTTTTGAGCAACCTGGCCTTGTAGGAAGTATCCCTTCCCATGGCGGAAGGGGGTGGAACTGGATGATCCTTAAGGTCCCTTCTGAAACAAACAATTCTATGATTCTGTGATCCAAATATTCAACAGGAATAAAACTTTGATTAAGTTTTGTGGAGAAGATCCCAGGAGCAATTCAGAACTGAAAGATCAGGTTCGGCCTACTGTGACAGTTTCCTTCCAAGTAATTTTGGAAATACTTGCTATCTTACCACTCACAACTGTAATGAAAACTAGAAAATAGCACAGTCTGTGGGACCCAACAACATCTGCACTGTGACAGCCCATTAAAATTCCTGATAATGACCAGCTATTGACCCATCATCCTTTGTTGACAGTGAATGGCAACTGTCAGAAGAAATATTTGTGGACATTGAAATGTGGGGTTTTTTTAGTTGTTATGTACCATCACCAAGCTCATTTTGTTAAGCAAATTTGGCACTAACAGCCACCAATAGCTAATAAATTCAATGTTAGGCTTACAGGGTTCTGACAGATTGCTGGCAGCTGCCTTAAATGCACGGAAGAGCTCTCCTAGTGTGGGTTGGAAATGCTTATTTATACCACACTGTGGGTCTGTTTCCCCCAAATTTTGCTATCTCCTTTTGGTAGATGTCATTGGTTCAAAGGGTATAATAACTGATCAGAGATGTAGTATCCAGCTACACTAGAGATCAGCACATATGGATTAAAGATAGTTAGCTCAAGTATCACATTTTTACAGTAACAAACCTTTTCATTTATGAACGCAAGATTTGTGGCAAGGATGTAGTTAAGACCTCACCATAGATGGTTTTATTTTACTTTGAGTTTCGGTGATTAGTTTTTCTATGCTAGGAAGGTTTCAAATATTATGCAGGCATTTAATACAAACTTGCTGTTTATTTGTGTTTATTGGTGAAGAAGAGACTGGCTGTACAGCTAGTCTAAGTTTGTACTTAGGCTTCATTTTAGCATATCTTATAAGGGGAAGATGATGTGCTGGGAAGTAGGCATAGACTTCAACAGCTTAGAAGTTGATCAGACAGAGGTCTTTAGATCAGGAAAAACCAACTTTAGAAGAAAACCTTGGAGAGCCTGAGTGCTCAGTTGCAGTAAAAGAGCATGTATTCACAGAGACATTTTAGGTAATTGAAACCATGCACAACAACTTTTCAGTGGTAAGTAATGCCAAGAATATATACAGAAACTGAATAAGCTGAAGTATCATTGTGAAGATGAGAGCAGTCCAAAAATTCCCAGTTACACAATGGACTGTGGAAACCACAAATATGTTTGTATAACTGAACTCAAATTTTGGTATTCACTGCATTTTATCATCTCTCATTTACTTAGAAGCAGAATCAAGAATCTGTCCCAACATTGTCACTGTGTGTAACTGAGTAGTTGACAAACCTCTAAGCACTAAAGTCAATGTTGAGTGAGGGGATCAAGAAATTAAAAGAGAGGGCAGTTTCTTCTAACTGGAAAAGAGCAGATTAAGTCAAAAAGTTAACGAATTCTACAGTGAATATAAGTCAGGAATCACTGGCACACAATTTTCTCTTCAGATATGGTGAAAGGATCTCTGGACAGTACAAGACTGATGGTGAAAAATTCAGATTAACTGCTGCAGTGTCCAACTACATCTACAGTTGTGGAATTTATCCTAGTTTTATGAGTCAAATGGTCAGCACTTTCCATCTCTGAAAGAGCATTCTCCTCTCTGTCAAAATGCCTTACAACTCCATGGAAAGACTTCAGAAATAGATATAATTTTCTTTATACCAGCACACCAAAAAAGCATTCCTTCCTTAAAATGGAAAAATAGAAGAGTCTAGAAATACACACTGATGCCATGTAGCAACTCTAAAAAAGTTGCTGACAGCATTTCACACAACCAAAAAAAATACTTAAAGTGAAGCACTAGATGCTGTTTTGGAAAGTGTGTGGGTGATGACACCAAGCATTATGCACCATAATGAACTTTCATAAAAAGTGGATAAAGAACAAAAACATCCCATTGTCTTTATAACAGACATATGGTGCTTGTTTTAGGTCTGTCTCCTAAAAGTGTCATGCAGTGCCCACTAGGCCTAGTACTAGGAAAGGCAGAGAACTACCATACCCCAGGTTGCCTTTTCAGTTCCTTTTACATCTTTATGAATGGCCATCCTATCTCCTCTCATATGCCTCTCTTTTGGACTGAAGAGTTTTAGTCTCGCCCCTGTACAGAACCTTCCAGGACTCTGATTATTCTTGCTTCCATTCTGTGAGCGGGACTAAAAAGGACAAAATACTACACTATATTTTATATAAAGCAAAGTTTTCAGATGCATACAGTCCTCAGGAGACAGGATACTCTCTGCTCTGTCCTCAAGTCCTTTGCTAATGCTTTCTAACAGGTAGTTTGTTTTCTGACCGCTGCCGAGTGTTGAGCTAGTAGTTTCAAAAGAACAGTTATGCCCCAAGGTCACATTTGTGTGTGTAAGATTTAACTCAGAACCCATTAGTGGCAGTAATCCCAGGATTGTTCTTCCTTTATGTGCATAATTTATTTAGGTTTACTTACAATGAATTTCACAGAGACTGTCTCTGTTACTATTTCTTGCGCTGAAATACCCCACTGCTTTACTAATGGTAATTGCCCTTCTCTTTCAATTTGTCCAGCAGATCAGCAATTCAGACAAAGTACAATTGCTCCTTAGACCACTTGCTGCCTCTCTGTCAGACCTGATGAAGGTACCGTATGGCCAAAAGGTTTTGTGGTTTTCTCAAATGATTTAACAAAATATATCACTTCCTTGTACAAACATGAATTTCCATCTGTCCTCTGGATTCTCCAGAAGCCCATTGTTAGTGTGAAGGACACTGAGAGGCTTGTGCACCTCTCCAGCTGCAGGCAGAGTGCTCTGTCTTGGGCAGGAACAGGATGGGCTCAGCTGCCTGGTTCATTAATTGAATTCTATCATTTTTTCCTGATAAATACTAACTTGAAATACAGGTTAAACTGCGATTGGGAATTTACAACTCCAGTACTAGGGGAAAGAAGATCTTTGCAGCTGTTCCTGTGCACTTGTGTATATATATATATATATATATTTAAGGGTAAATCAAACAAACAAGCATCTAGGTGATTCCTTCTCACAAAAAAGACATTTGGTGCCGTGACCGCAGTTTTCTGATCATAAATGTCTTGATGGCCTGGGGAAACCATGTAGCATGTCCTTCCTCACTAGACAAAGAACAGGAATGCCTGTATTACAATATAGATCTTTATTTTCTTGAAAAAAATCAGCTGAATGAAGAGAAAATAAGCCAGAGAAATGACAGATCTGCATAAACTGAGTAAACAGCAGTGTTAAACCCTTAGCATTTGTTTCACCTGGCTGTATGTAATCTGGATGACAGGTATGTCCTTGTGTGCTTAGGAAGTAATGTTTCCCCTGGCACTCAAGCAAAAGTAACAATACTGATGCAATTTGTGAAATGGGAAGAAGTCTTGACTGTTTTGTCTTACCTTTTTCAGAAGCCGGGGCAAGGTCGATAAAACTTCGACATTTTTCACCTTCAAAAGAAAAGAATTATTTTAGGACACAGAAGTGGATTTGTTTTGCTCTGCCTCCTCTTTCTGATTGGTGTTTCTGCCACCCGAGCCTCTATAGTAGCACAAAGAGAGTAGACATCTACCTGTGCCTCCAGCCTGGACCAAACCCACAATGCTCACAAGGCTGGACTCTCCCTGAGGATTACAGTCTCTTTGTTGGGAGTATGAAATGCAGTTAGTGAAGAAAAAAGTGCTCTCTGATGGTTGATCCCTGCTGGGTCAGCAATGCTCCTTCCCAAGTCTGGGAACAGTGTTCACTCCAAACGAAGTGACACAGTGCAAAGCACTGCAGGGGTTCACACTGGGAGGGCACTGGCCTCTTTCACCAACGCTTTTGCCCTCCTCCTCATTGTCAGGACCACGCCTGTGACCCAACCTCCCAGTGCCAGGAAGCATTGCCATGGGTACGCACATCTCCATAGATAGACATGACACATGTGACTGGGACAGACAAACCTGGAGCACAAAGCGCAAAGCAAGATAAGCAATTGCATAGCATTAAAAAAAAACTGTTAAAAAGGCAAGCAAATGCCTTGCTATGACCATCACAGCCCCGAGCCACTCCCTCCGCTTTGTGGCTGCTGCATCAATTTATCACTGTAAATTAACTTTTCACTATTTAGGTCTCCACCTATTTTTGCAGGCATTCTTGAAAAAGCCCATTGCTTCTGAGCAGGAAATGTATCTTAAGGGTGGATGTTTTGACCTTTCTTTTTATTTCTTGAGACAATCAGTGATTACAAAATAAGCCCTCTGCTTTAGGTGCATCTGTTCACCAAGTGTGTATGTTTTCTTCAACATGGTATGTTCCAAAGTGACCAATACCCTGCCTGCCCCGGGGAATCAAAGCCCAGCATGCCTGACAGGGGTAATGGAGAAGAATCCATTTTGCCCTTCAAGACTAATTGATGCAAAGATATAGCAGTAGGATTTTTTACTAGTTTTGCTCAATTTTAATTGCACAGTCAAATGGCTGATTTAGGAAATGTGAGCCATTAAAAAAGAATAAACAGTGAAATGCTGTAGTGATGTTGAAATCAGTGTGTAATTTCTTCTTGGTTGTAATTAATTATATGTACAAACTAATATAAAATGTTAATCTTTCTGGTGTCTTTGTTGCCAGGATTGAGATGAACATAATTCAAATGATAGCTGCGCTGAAATAACAATAAATTATTATAATGCTATTGCTACCACTTTTTATTTACTTTTTGCAGTTTTAAACCAATGTTAATACGCTGAAAAGTGTTGTGTACATAGTCTGTAGTCTATTTGTGTACATAGGAGTTCCCATAAAAGAAAATGTTCACTTGACATTGAAATGAACATTTCAATATCTCCATGGCAGGGGGTAGGATTTCTACTCTGCATCCACGCACTGCCAAGAGGACAGTCAAGAAAAGGCAGTGACACTTGACTTATCAAAGCACCATCTCTGTTTCCAAAACAGTAGGTAGGGCAGTCTATAAATGAGCAGAAGAAATGTCAGATGAGTAAGTTATTAAGTTTTGAGGCAAAGAGACTGAAAGATATCTGATGAACGACAGAAATCACAGCATCACAGCAGCACTGTGTTGACAGGACCCTTCAGGTCTCCTGTTCAGCCTCCTGTTCAGAGGACTATTGCTAATACCTGCTCAGGTCAGTGGTGACTTTGCCCAGCCAAACCTTGAAATTCTTCAAGGATGGTGATACCCATTATTTAGTGATCCAAGGATGCTGTTTATTTACTGCTCTGCTCCCAGGACTTCACCACCCTTCTGAAGAAGTGTTTGCTTATACCCAACTTCTCTAGCTGTTCTATCATCTATGTAGCCATCCTTTCTTTATTTGTAGGGACAAGAACAGGCCCAGCTCCCAAACCGTCTTTGCACATGTGGTGTACTTCAGGTCCCTGACCAAGAAATCCAGAGAAATCAGTGGAATAGAAAAGATTCTGTGCTGTAAGCATGAATCATTCTCATCCAGAGACTCCAAGTTTTAGGGCACGAGATGTGTCAGGAATGCATTGACTTAAAATCAATGGAATACAGGGAGAGTAACCTTTAAATTTGGACTTGATGTAAGCAGATTTAGCACAATTTTTCATTCTAGAAATATGGATCTGTGTTTTGGGCTTGGTTTTAGAGCTTGGTTTGGGTTTTTTTTTTTCAGATATAAGTTACTACTTTTATCACAGTTTTATTTTAACCTGACTTTAACTGGGTAGCATTGAGTCATCTCTCACCTGTGGTTCCAGTGAATCTGAAGCTATTGTATTCAAAACCTTTAACAAATATCACGTTATCCCAAGACAGCCAAAGGGGAATGGCATTTGCTACTACAGAAACTGCACAGCTGTTTCGAGAGCTGGAGATAAATGGTGCCTTTCAGATACATGGCAAGGTAAAAAGCCTCTCTAACACACGTGGGTGCTGAGGAAACTGATGGTACCACTGTATTTGGCTGCAGGCGCCTTGTCTGCAGGACAGATGTAGAGAGTGTAATCGCATGCTATTTGGAAGAATGTGCATCCTCATCCTCCCTCAAATCACCTTGCCCAGAACAGCATCTCTCCCAGGAGAGCTGGCTGTGGCTGAGGCCTCCAATTTAAATAATAAGGACAGAAAATTCTGGACGGTCCAGAAAAAGTCCTTTTGGTGCCATAGCACAAAGAATGACTGCTAATGGGAGACACAAAAGCCTGGAAGGAGGTCACATCACTTTCAATGGCTGATGTCTGGATTCTGCCTGGGTTACTGCTAAAGGCTGTGGTAGGAACTGTACAAACAGTTCCTGATGAAGAACACTTCCCATCATTGTTCCTGTTGCTGGAGCATTGGAAACCTCTCCTTCACTTCAGTGGTAACCACTGATGGTATTTATAGACCACATTCATACTTCAACATGCAGACATGCATCTCACTGAGAACTGAAGATGTCAGCAGTGCTTTCACTGTTCCTCTTAGGATTTATTCTAAGTTATTTTTGGGTATCTTGTATAACTGATCTCTTAAGCCCTCTTAAGTTTAATTTTAGACTTGGCAAGAGTTTATCCTGCTGTGCTGCCCTTTTCCAGATGCATCTTCTCCTCATAACCATGCTCCTGGAGACTCTTCAGAGAATACAGAAAGGGCTGTTTAGAGATGCAACAGGAACAGCGTTTAGGTTTCATCCACCTGACAGTCCTGCCACCCTTTTGTGGCAGCAATTCTGACAGAGGAGAAAGCCAAGGACTGATCTCTCCTGCGCATAACTAAGTTAGAAAGGACTGACCTGGCTTGAATGCTCTCCACTTCCATGAAGTAACAATGGCCATGTACAGTGCATATGAAGTTCTCTGCAGCTCAGCAGTGTCAGAGAGCTGCTGGAGGCTGAGTAGAAAGGACTGACCAACCACCTAAACACCAGTAAGAGCTGCTTCTATGGCTTCCCAAGGGTAAGGTAGAAACATAGTCTATGCAAGCTCTTGCAAATGCATTCCTTTATAACCAGGCTGGCTCTGCATGGGCTCAGATGAGTCTTCTGGGCTACCAGAGAAGGGGGCATGGGTCACAGGAACTTCTAGAACTAGATACCAGCAACAGCCCCAAATTTGCTTGTGTTTTTCTCTAATTTGAATTAATTAATCCAACCCTGGATATGTGTATGTGTACATTAATTTGTAATTTTCTAGGGAACTTCAAACTGAACCAGACAGAGAGTGGTAGGAGGTATCTGAAAAGATCCAAGGTCTGAGTTGGGAAAGAGTCTTGAGATCTCAGTATGGATGACAGACTTAGAGCCCGTGGTAACATCTGGTGGATCAGTAGTGTGATGTGCTTGTGCAACTACAGAAAGGATGTGAATGTATCAGTAGTGATCTGCAAACCTGCTCAGCCAGAGAGGAGGAAGAGGAATGAGCTTGCTGATAGTAGTGATGTGTTTCTGTGGGTGCTGTTTGGTACAGCTCTCTCTAGGTTGGTCTGTGTGGTTGCATTAGTGCCACACGTGTGTGTGCACTTGCACGCGTGTGCTCATGCATGTGTGTGCATCTGCATCTTGAATATGTGCCTAGCCTGAACTGGGAAGGACAACAACAGCAAATCATCAATGGAGGAGAAATTCCTAGGTCTTAAAGTTCCCTGGGTTCAGTTTCCCAGGAGCATGCACAGCATTTCTCAGACAGACTCATTGAGAATTTTCCCATTTCATGGCTCTGCAGCACTGGAGGTCAAATGCTTTCTAGCTCCTTAGTAGTTTCTACTGAAGAAAGCTTGGCTTTGAGTTCTGTGTATTCCTAGGAAACAGTGAAGATGCGGATTTTATCACTGTGAAGTGCCAGGGATACAGAGAGAAAGTTGTGGCAGCGTAATGAGATGATCTCTCCGTCTTGCTTCCAGCATGAAGCCCATACTCTTTCTTCTCTTTCTGCTGCTCACAGCATGGTGGGAAGTCCTGAGCTTCCAGCCCTTCCAAGTCTTTGGCACATACTTGTCACAGAAATTGTCTCATGTCTGCAAAATCAAATCACTTCAGGAAAAATTAGGGTGCTGTGAGAAAAGCAGTCACTGATCTGACTGAGCTGCATTCTGGAGAAAGTAAATGAGCTGGTAAGCGTAAGGCTGCTTCAGGGGTGGGAAGGAGGCACCGCAGAACACTGCTAATGAGCAGTCGCACATGGTGAAGTGGCTACCCATGTGTCCTGTCACCGCAGATAGGTAGATTCAGACCCCTCTCTTTCCGTAGCATGTGGAGATAGTGGGGTTGCTTTCTTACCTCCTCCACTGAAGAGTCCTACTTCATAGTGTCAGACACACTTTGTACAGCTGGGACTCTGTGCTGGAAGCAAATGCTTGTTCCTTTTACTTTTCTCAGGCAGAGTTCAGGGGCATCTGTACCCCCCCAGCCTGAACAATAATTTGAAAGCAAAGGCTCTTTGAATCCTCCAAATTCAATCCTGCCAGAAAGTTAAGACAAAGGGATCTCAGAGCCATCAAGTTTGCATGATATATACTGGCCCCAGGGCTCTGGGCTGCTTTCCCATTAAGCTCTGCACACCATGTTGTGGGCATTGAAACTACATTGCAACATTGAAACTACATTGTGCCTAGCTTCAGCTTCCAAAGTGAATACAGGCTGATAATCTTCTGTGGGTCTACGGAAGACACTAGGGAGCAATTAGAGAGATACATAGGGCAGCTGGAACGGCAGGTCTGGGTGGACATAGGTTAGTTCTAATCTACAGCACACATGTATACTTCCAAGCCCAGTGTGCACATTAGAATGAGTCTGCCTTTGTGAGACCCACCTGTATTCTACTGTTTCTTCCACCAGTTGTCTAAACTGTGCAGTTTATTTGCTCCTGACTCCAGCAACCCTCACTGCACAGCAGTGGCTGGACTTGTCCAGAGTATACCTCAGTAAACTGGTGGTTTAGACTGGAAAGGGGCAAAACGACAGAAAACACTGCAATAAAAAAAGAAAAAAAAGCACAGGCTTTAAGAGAAGAATCTAAGTTTATAACATGGCTGTTGCAATCATAAGGCCAGAATTTGATGTCCTGGCTTACACATATTGTTCCTTTCCTCCCTGAACCAGTGATAAATGCCTCATTAATAACCAGGGCAGCAAAATAAAAGCAACTCTGAAAAATCCTAGTTTGTATGTCTTCCAACTACACTGGTTTGAAACATTCCAGTTAGATAATTGTACTTAAAAGAATTCTGGTAGTTCTGGCTGAAAGAAGGATCTCTGTTATAACTCTGCTCTTCATCTTGCAGTAAAAAGAAAAAGCTGTCTGTATTCACTTACTCTGCATAAAATTTTACAAGTTCAAAAGTACAGTTCTGATGAAAATTTAAATGATTACATTTCATTTAAACAGCATTCCCTTTTAGTAACACTCTGGCTCCCAGCCTACGAAAGACAAGGTCCCCTTTTTTCCCAACAGGCCCTAACAAATCTTTATCTCTCCAATTATATCTGGAGTCATGTAATTCTGATGCAATCCCACATCATCTACTGAGAGTAAAATCATTGTATTTGTCTAAAAAAGATATAACCCCCAAGGGATCTCAGCCTAGACGAGACCAAGGACTCCAACACAACTTCAGTGAAATAAAGTACTACGTCAGGGAAAATATAGGTTAATGAGGTCACTCAAACTGAGCTGTATCAGGTTAATTAATGAGTGAAATATTATACTTTTGCTTAAACTAATTCCAGACGGAGCATTTAATTGAATTTTTTCTAATGAAAAATTGAGTATTCAGCTGCAAAATCAACATTTTCCAGTTGACTGTGTTGATTGGGCCGGAGCAATATTTTCTGCTGGAAAGTAAAGTTCATACAGAATTACACTAAAATATGTCTTGAACTATGAAAACAATTGTTTTTTTCTCATTTGGACAGCTGTCATTCCAGCTGCTGCCCATCAACATTTCTCTTACTTCCAAATAACCTGAGAGTTTGTTCAGTTTCTCAGCCTCTGCTGAGATAATTCACAATCTTCCCTTTTGGGGTTGTTTTTAAATCTGGCTGCTACACTACTGTTCTCTTTCAGCAAACTTCTGTCTTAAAATTTTCTACCCTTTAAAGGGGAAAAGCTTAAAGATTTCCACTTTTTCATTTCAGGCATGAAATGAAAATTTCCTCAATTCACATATTCACAAAGAAATGGTAATAATTCTGTTGAGAGGTGCAATCCACTGTGGAGTTTCCTCTTTGGTTCGCTGGAGCAATAGAGAGCTATGCAGAGGGCAGAAGGTGTGGGAAGAGCAGGCAACGCGTAGCACGCTTGTGCTAACTGGGACTAAGTGCCATGGAAACTGCATTTTCTGTGCTAAACTCTTCCTGATGTGAAAAATCTTGCACAGTATCTGAAAGCAAACATCTCCACAGGCTGCTCTCAAATCACGTCTGGTTGAAACACATCCAAGTCATAAGACTCACCTGATTATCTTGATAAGACCTGATGGATGTGTACATACATCTACCATTTGGAGAGCTGGAAAACAGTTCAGATTTCTAAATGATTGGAAGAATCAAGGAAATAGTGGTGCTCAGGGAGGCCTTTGAGTACTCCGGTGTCAAATTCGACCTGACCTTATAATCTAGAAAACATTAAATCAACAGAGTTCTGAGGTGCTTTTAGCATTTCGAGTAATGGAATGGGAAGACGAGTTTTCACCTCTTCATCCCACAGGTGACCACCTGCCACACTGTGCTTACTCTGCTAATGTAAACGTGCCAAAATAAACTAGTTATCAGCAGTCCACTATCTGCAGAGCTATACGGTCTCCCCAGAAAACTGAGAAAAATTAGAAAGGATGCTCTTAACAGAAGATGTAGCTGATAATGTATTTGTATGAAGTACTTATTGTATCTACATTGTTGTACGAACTACATCATTTTATGATGTATGTCATGCCTTCTACATTTACATTCAGGTGACTGAATTAGCAGATGCATTTAGGCTGGTGATTAGCAAAGATCAAAGGATTAAATAGCCCATAAGACCCTAAAGTCCTGGTTGTAGAAGAAATGTAGTTCAATAGCTCCCACTCCTTCCACTTATTAGCAGTGGATCAATGTGGAGTCTCTTTTAACCATGCCAAGTGCTTCTCTCCAGATAAAGCCCAACCGGAGTATTTGCACTGGATCTGTTCCCTAGCTCCAGAGATACATGAGCAGGGCAGGCAGAGATGAAAGTCACTGACAGCAAAGAAGAAAACTCTTTTTCACTGGGATTACTGCAGACAATGGAAACATCAAAAGCTGATGTGTGCCAAAACGGAAGAAAAAACAGGTTCAGGACAGAGTGTTCCTCTCATGGCATGGCACATTGCTGTGAACACAGGCCCTCAGTTTGTGGCTTGAAGCATGTGCAAGTGACTGTAGGTAAGAGGAAAAGGGATTGCTGGAGGGGAGGCAATCTTGAATGTCAGAGCCTGTGCTACACCAACCTGTATTTCTTCTCCACAGTTAACACTGTAACAATATTTCTTCCCTGTTTTGCTCACCTATCTGCAGCCTGTTCCTTTTAGCCATGGTAATTTAGATTGCCTGCTTCAAACTGAAGTCCAGAAACTTCTCCCGCTTTTCCTACCCAAAGATGTTTTTTGGGATGAGGGGTCCTCTTTTTCCAGGCAGGCACACCTGACTTGGAGTATGTAAACTGAGATAACTTAAACCTTTCAGCCACAGACTAAGAAGTTAAATATAATATCCAGTTTTTAAAATCAAGTGAAAAAAGTTGTGCTTGCATTTATTCTTGTAAACCTTTAATTCCAAGCTTCTACCTAACAACTTTGCAATAAATTCTCATTTAGTGGTTTTTGACTGGCCAGATGATGCACAGTGAAATGAGTCTGAATGATATTATGATGTGGTTTTTGGTCCCTCCAGGTCTAGTGACTCTAGAAATTGCGGAATAGCTTCTTTTCTCCGTTAACTTCCCTCACTGTAAGCATGATTTGTGTCCTTTTCCTCACCAAATTTAGCCAAACTCAAGGTGGAACACCTTACATTGAATTTTGTTTGCCTGTGACTATTCTGCAAAACATGTCATTCTATGTAACAGCATCTGCTTCTTGTATTTAATGTCTTCTGTAGTCATTTGTAAGCTAGGTCAGCAAAGATTTATACTGCTATTTTGTTTACCGACAAGAATACTGAGTAACATTACACCAACTGACGATTAACAGAGGATCCTGATACAAGCAACGATTCCCTGGTAAGTTCTTATTTTGAGATCTGTCATTAAAGTTCTGTTAATCCCTATGAAGAAAGTTTGAAAACCAGGATTGTGTCTGGTGTGATTTAAAAACTATAGGGATACCATGAAGCTTGATGTTCCATCTTGCATCGATTTCTGTAGCCCTAAATGCATCTATTAGTATTTTTCACTAACTGGCTTTGGGGTAAAGGTCTTTATTCTTTTTGAAATATAGGGCCTTAGTCTTGGGTGTTAGTCTTCTAGCACTTTGAAGTTTCTTCAATTTACAAAGAACTACTAGAACCCCTCAGATGGCTCCCTTAAGGCTACTGGATTAAATGGTCAAGGAAAGACAGATACTTCCAAAGAGAAAGGAACGGTTTTTGCTCATGAAGTAGTGTGTAACTTCTCATATAAGGGATTGTTCATCGCCTACTCCCTTACTTTCCTCTCTTACGGATCTCAGCCTGCAGGGACTTTATGTCCACATTTTATGTATGATAGATGTTCATAGAGCTAGTCTGTCTCTCAGAATCAGAAGAACCTAAAATCCAAAATTCCCAGAGCACTGCAGGCACAACATCTTATCCCCAACATCTTATAAAAAACTGAATGTGTATAATAAAGCAACCACTGCCACAGTAACCACAGCTGTCATGTACCACAGGAAGAGAGCAGGAATATTATGAGGAACACGAACAGATCTGAAGACTCCTACAGCTTAAATTCCTATGGCCAGGCTGATTTTTTCCTCTTGCAAAAGAAAAAAGGGGGGATTTGTTAGGAGGAATTCACAAGTGCTCTTCTGAAATGGACCTTTCCCCATGTTGTAAATGAAGGAAAAAACTTGTTACTATCCCTGTTATATAGCCTTAAGGAGATTTCTTTTCTGATCCCAAATTAGATCCTCAGTTTAATGTTCAGTGCATGAGCAGACATATCAATTAGATACTGAGAAGCTGCAATAATGTCAACGGCAGCAAAGCCTCTTCATACACTGTCTCCACCTGTAGACAATTTCTGATGCTTTGGAGAAGGCATAAAAACCTTCAGAAAACGTGATATGCATAAAGTCAGCAACTGCTTTTTTCTTCGCTCTCACTGGTGACCAGCAGCAACTCCAAAGTATGGATGTCACATAACAGAATATAGACATGGTGTGAGCAAGGAAGTCAAACCAAGATTGCTCCTTTCAGACCTCCTTAAGCTACCAACAAATCACCTACGCAGGACTCACTCCAAGATTCTTCATGCCAGAAACATTCTTTTCCACTCCTACACTTCTTTTTGTGACTTTAAGAAGTACCCACTTCAGCCCATGGATTTCCTTTGCCCACACTGCCCTCTGTGGAGGTGGCCAAAGTCCACCAGAAAGTCCAGTGATACACTTTCTGGGAACCCCTCTTGGATTTTCACTTTTTTTCTCAATGATAAGTTACATAAGTCGT